>CP049713.1:6475328-6506362 GCA_004148225.2 Heterodera glycines | reverse complement strand
AGCTGAGCAACAAGTGCAATACTTCGAAGAGGAACTTGAAATCAACGACTTTCCTCAAATGTTACGCTTCCGAGTTTGCTCCAGGGTATCTTTTCGACTTTTCTATAAATTATTTACTTCATCAAAAATAAAAAACTTTCCAGGATTCAATTGCACAAATACAAGAATTTGCGGATGTTGGAATTTCGGTCAAAGGAACGCATTATCCACCGGGAAAAGAGCCCAAACAAGGGCAAGACCGGAAACTCTATTTGTTCCTTGAGGCGCGAGACGAACTGTCCCTTCGGAGAGCAAAGGAAGAAATAGTCCGAATAATGCGCGAAACTCTCCGGCAAATGGTAAATGACTTTTTTGCTTTTCGTTTTTTGAATCAAATAATTTCAGACTGCGACTGGCATGAACAGACAAGTGGGAGGAAGATACAAATTATTCTGATTACATTTCAGTGTCTAATTATTATAAAATCATCGCATTTGTATTTTGCCAACTTTGTTTTAACAAAAATAAATTAATTGTCAATGATTTTGAAGTTTCAATATGCAAGCTCCATTACAATGTTTTTAACAAAATTTATTAATTGCTGATTAATAGCCTTACATTATATTAGAAATGACAGAAGGAAAGGCGTATTATCGCGACGATGAAGGGGATTACGACTACGGGCTGAAGGACGATGAGTCGGACTCCGAATGTTCGATTGGCTATCGTCCTACCATTGTCAGCTCAAATAACCCAATTTCTTTGCTTAATCTCCGACTTAAGGTGATTATGGGGCTGAAGCGGAGCGGTAAAACGTCGATCAGGAAGGTTTGTCAATCCAAATTTTTAAATTTTTCTTATTTTGTCTTTTTAAGGTGGTCTTCCAAAAAATGAGTCCGAATGAGACGCTTTTTGTGGAAAGCACTGCTCGGGTGACCAATGAATGTGCGTAATTAAAAATAAATGAGTGTTTTTCTGTTTCGTTCCTTAAGCCGTGTCCGATTCGTTCATTAACTTTGAAACCATCGAATTCCCCGGTCAGGTGGACCCTTTCGAGGCATCATTCGACCCAAATTCGATCTTCTCGCGATGCGGTGGGTCCAAGCTTGATCAGATGCATTTATTGTGCTTTGAGCTAGAAATTTTAACCGCAAATATTTTGTAAATTTCTTTTTGGTATTTGTTTTTTTTTCTCATTTTGGGTTGCTTTTTTGCACAGGGGCACTTCTCTTCGTAATTGACGCTCAAGCCGATTATGACGAAGCGCTGAAGAAAATGGTGCCCGCCATTATCCATTCGTACAACATCAACAAAAACATCAAATTCGAAGTGGCATTTGCTCTTCTCAGTCTTTAATCGTCAGTTTTTAGGCATTTGTACACAAAGTTGACGGACTCAGCGAAGAAACGAAAATGGAAACGCACAGGAAAATATTTCAAACGGTTCAAGACGACTTGGCAGACCAGGGAATGGACCACATTCGGATCAACTACCACATGACTTCGTTTGCTTTAATTTAAACCACTCAATCAGTTTACTCTTTGTCCTTTGTTTTAGCATTTACGACCATTCCATCTTCGAAGCCTTCAGCAAGGTCATTCAAAAGCTGATCAAGCAACTTTCCGCTTTGGAGACTCTTCTCGACATTTTCAATCAGGTACTTATTTTGTTTGTTGGGTCTTTAAGCTAAAGATAAATTTTTGTTTGTTTAGGGCTCAAATGTTGAGAAGTCCTTTTTATTTGATGTTTCCAGCAAAATTTACATCGCCACTGACTCTTCTCCGGTGGATATGGTGGGCATATCATTCATCCGTTGTATTTCACAATTTTGATTTTCCTCCTCTTCAGGCAACATATGAGTTGTGCTGCGATATGATTGATGTTTGTTATTTTATTTTATTTTTGTAATTAAGTTGAATGATTTAGGTAACAATTGACATTTCATCCATTTATGGGCACCGGAATGAGCAGAAAAACTTCCGACCGATTGGCTTTGATCAGGATTCGTCCGCCGTTATCACTCTCCGGACCAGACAAGTCTTATTTATTAAATCGAAGAAACATTATTTTGTACCAATTATTTAATTTAGGTTATTTTTTTGCGCCAAATAAATGTTTATTTGGCATTGGTTTGTGTGATCAAAGAAGACAATTTCGAAAAGCAAGGACTTATCGATTTCAATTTCAATGTGTTTAAACAGGCAAAAATCATTTTAATTTTATTTTATATTAATTGACAATTCTTTAAAGGGAGTGGAAGATGTGTTCGAATTAGGCAAAAGACGTTTGCCTTCCCTGGCTGTTGGATGACACCAAAACTCAGCTTCTAATTTTTCCGTTTATTCACTGGCATTGTCTTTTATTTTTGTTGCCGCATAGACCAAATTTCTATCAAATTATTATTCAAATGAAATTTATAAAGATACATTCAAAAATACATTCCTAATTATTATTGTTGCTGGGAACTTTTTTTTGCTGTTGGGAGGGGCTTTTCAAAAAAATTAATATCTTTTGATTTAAAAATTTTTTTCAGAGATAAACAATTGCTAATTACATATTCATATCAGTTACCATGATCTGGTAAATTCATGGTATCAGTTATGCTTTAAGAATTCTCTATCACCTAAATTAAAATTCTTTTTCGCATTTTTGGCCTGATGGATTTGTTTCAATCTTCACAGGCTAATAGTGAACTCAGAGTTCGACAGATACCAAAATGTTTATTTTAGGGAGAAAAATGAATTTATAAGCCAAAAGGGTCCACGCTTTGTTCTCAAGTGTGGGAGGTATAAAATGCACTTAACCCCTCCCTCCGCAAAAAAAAAAACATTTTTTTCATGAAAAATTGGCTCAAAATCTCAAAAATTGGTTCCGCGCCGGAAGAGTAAATCTTTGTTTTGTTAAAAATGCTTTCTCTCGCAATTCGACGTTTCATCGTCCAACATTCAAATGGCACATTTATGAGCACTAATTTTGTCGCGACATCGTCAAACTTTTTGCTGATGGACCAAGAAAATGACAAAGAGACGAAGAAGGACTTTAGGAAAATTGTGAAACTGCTCGAACGAAGTCCGACTCAGAAAAGAAAGAAAGGGCAGGAAAAAGCGGAAGAAAATGCGAAAAGAGAAAAAACGAAAAATACACACCTAAGAATCGACCGACCAATTGGAAGGAGCACATCAGCAAAAGTCTACACAAAAGTTACGACGAATACGCGACGAGGAAAAGCATGGAAAGTTGGAAGAGGAGGGCCCGAAGGGACACATTTTGGTGTGAAATTGCAATTTTAACATTGACACATTTGAATTTTCATCGGTTAAGCTATATGAGAGACCGGAACTTGCCCGACTTGGTCACTTACACCCATCGGTACATCGAAGGCCTAACCGAACTGAACGGGAAAAACAATCAGAGGTCCTTCGAGGACAACGAGGTTTTAATTGAAATTATTGGAATTTTGAAACCATGACAAACACAGACCGATTTTGGAAATTAACTCATGCCTTAACATTTCTTTCAGTTGGTTGTTGTTGTGTTGAAATTTGTGATGAACGAATTGCTCAAAGGGAATAATGTCCAATCGGCGCGGAACGAACGCACAGAAAAAAAACCGAAATGATTCTAATCGTCATCAATTCGGAATATTAATTGTTTCTTTCCTTGTTTTTAGTGATTAAAAGGATCAATTATCAGTTTTTTCAGATCACTTTTCCTTTTTGTGTCCTTCCTTTGCAATTTCAACTAAATCCGTTCGCATTCGAGCTGAAATTTAAACACTTTAATAGAAAAAAATAATTTGAATTTCTTTTCGCCCATTGGCCGCGTGTTTAAAATAAGGACAAAAAACAGCGAAAGGATATCTGATCGAAATAAGATCTCTGTAATTGTAAGTAATTATTTTCTTTTTTTGGGCGCTTTAAAAGGATTAATAAGTCAATTTTGGTCGGGTCGCTTTTTCGCTTTCTTTTTCTTTGTAATTTCCTCCCTTTCTTTGTAAATCCGGCGATTTTTCCAAGTGCTCTTTCCCCTTTCCGTTTTATGGTCTTAATTTTTTGAAACAATTAAATTCTTGGGTGCGATTTTATTTCCATATTTCCGAGTCCTATTCATTCTCTTTTGTTAAAATTTATTGTGCGAATTGCCATGGCATCCGATTTCTGTAAACCCAAGTTTATTTGGGGCTACAATTTATGGTACTTTCACACAATTAAAATAATAAACAGATTCAGAGTAAATCCATTACGGTAAATGAACAGAAAACCGAAATATTGGCCTTCCGCCGCTTCGTTTGCGCTCGACCGTCGCTTTGTCCGTCTCTTTTGGCTTTGGGGTTTTCTCGTCCATCGCTTTCGATGGCCCCTTTTCTTGGCACCTTTTCTGACCACCGCTTTCCTCGCCTTTGGCTTCCTTTGGATTAATGACCAAGTGAGTGGTCTCTTCTCTCTCTCATTTTTGGCGTTTTTTGCCAAATTCAAATTGCCAATTGCCTTCCTTCCTTTAATCTTTGATTTGGCTCGGTTCTTGAGGAAACCAGGGACCCTTTGTTCGTCTTTTCTCCAGAGAATGCGCGTTGGAAATTCGAACGTGCCGCGCTGTCGGAGCATTGGCCGTTGGACGAGCAGCACTTTTGGCCCGGCAAATCGTAACAAACGGAGAAATTCGGCCTTAAACTGCGAGAATTGTCCAAACTTAAAAGGTACGATTACTTCGGCTACGTCGATGTGATCGCAGTGGGACGAAGAAATTCCGACGAAGGGGGAGAGAGGCCGAACATTCTGTCGAGGGACTATTTGAACGAATTGGAGAGAATTAACAAAGTGAGAGAGAGAGAGAGAAAGGCTAATGGGGGCAATGTAATAAAATGGCAAATTGCCCAATTAATCAATGGAATGGCAAAACGGCACGGCCATTAGTCAGTCTTTTCTGATCACAATTCTTGATCACATTCCCTCCCCACGTTTAACTAAACAATTTGATATTCCACCTCAACTACTAAATTTGAGTTCATTCTCCACAATTTGACTGTGCCCGTTTTGCTGCCCAATTCTTCGACTCGTGAGGTCGGCTTCACCGATTTGTGCATGACTTACGCTTGGAAGTGCTATTTGAACGATCACATCATAATGCTGCAGCCGAAAGGACGATGGATCGGCGGATTGCAAGCGGAAGTGATCGAATTGGCCAAGGAAATCATTGAGCAGGAGGTGTGTGGTGAACAGTGATAGAAAGATGAACAGAGAGACAGAGAGAGAGGAGCATTCATTTGCTCAATTGCACGCTCCGCTTCCTCGCGCTTTGGAAAAGAGACAAAGCCATAGCCCTTGGACATCAAAGTGGTCGGGTCGCGAATGACTTTTGAGTCCCTAAAACCGAATTGTGGTCAGATCGGCAAACAAGAAAATGATGTTTAAAAAATGACTAACGAAACATCTCCAAACGGAACAAAAGCATCTTTGAGAGTTTTATTGTCGATTTCGGGCGAAAGATCTCGAATATAACAAGGCGCGGAAATGTAAAATGAATGAAGAACAAATTCGAAAATAAGGAATGATTTTTTGAGGTGCACATTACCTATCCGATCGGTTGGCGAGGCACTGAGCCAATTTATTTCGGTGCTTTGGTCGGGGGAGTGCATTTGGTGGACGAAAAGGGACACTTCGACTACGCCAGTGCGGTCAGAATGACATTCAACGTAAGGAGCGGAGCGGTGGAGGAAATCAGCGGACGGTGGAAGAAACGATTGGCAGAGGTAAAACAAAAAGTGATCGAAGAGAAATCAAATGAAAAATAACCAAAAAAAAAGAAAAAAGTTTCTCTAATTATGCTAATAAATGCTTTTCCATTTTCAGTTTTTGTCCAGCAAAACTTCGCCCGCCAGCGGTGAGAAGGGAAACCGCCAAATGAAACGCTAACACACAAATAAATGCCTTTAGATTTGCTCGAATTTGGACTGTATCACAATGAAAGTCTGCCCGAGGGGTTACAGGTGAAAAGCGAACGAAACGAATGTTTCCATTGCCCCCCCCAATTTTCCAATTGGAAGGACGTGGCCAACACTTTGACGCCCAAATTGGCCGGTTGTGCTCTTCTGCTGTTTGTGTTCTGTCTCGCGTGCAGCATCGTTTTTCTCAAGTGATCCCTCTAGAATTCGCCTACATTTGGCTAATGCCTTTGGCTTTTCACTCTCTCCTCCATTATTCCCTCCCTTCCCCCCCCCCAAAAGTGCCTCTTCCTCCGGCACCAAAGTGATTGGCATCGATTGGGTGCGCAGTAAGCCCATTCTCGGTGTGGCTGCCCTTCTCTGTCCCGCGTTGGCTTCTGTTTCGGCCTTCGGTGCGCTCCTTTGGATGGGCTCTCTGTACAATGCCATTGTCAATGTTTCGCCGTTCATCGTTCTCTGTTCCAATTTGTCCTTCTTTGTTCTTTAATCCATGCCAATTTGCCCTAAGGCGTTGGCATTGACGACGCTTTTCTAATGACCGCCGCTTGGCATCGCACAGACCCAAAACTGAAGGCGGAGCGACGAATGGCCGAAACGCTGGCAGAAGCGGCGGTGGCCATTTCAATCACTTCATTCACCGACATGGTAAAGATTTCATCTCTGGTTAAGGCAGACTCAGTTCGCTTACCGTAATGCCTTTCCTACCGTAATGCGTTGTTCCCTTTTGGCATCGTCCCTTTTCCTTTCAGCTTTCTTTTGGCATCGGTTGTTTCACCACTCTTCCGGTGGTCCGTCTCTTCTGTCTTTACACCTTCTTCGGCATTTTCTTCACTTACCTTTACCAAATCACTTATTTTGCCGCTGTGATGGCTTTTGCCGGCCAGATGGAACAGTCGGGCGATCATTCGCTTCTTTTTGGTCTTCGCGCACTCCGTCCCGAGGAGGCGGGTGGGAATTTAATGGGACTAATTAACCCCAAAAATATTTAATTAATTAACTCATTCAGACAGCACTTTCAAAAGATGGATGTTGGCCGGTTCATCAGCAGAAGCAGCAGCAGATGAGGGAGAAGAAAAGGGGGGAGAAATGAAGCCAAACGGAGCCAAAGACGGGAAGAGAAGGGAAAGGGACAAATGCCAAAGGGTGGAGGGAACGGAGGAGGACAATTGGCAAACGGAGGGACAAAAGGACCAAAAAAGGGACGGACAAAAGGACCAGGAAGAGGTTGGCACAGGCATTTGGAAAAACATTTACAATGGCAAAGTCCCATTAAAGTGCCATCCGTCGCATTTAGCGCAACAAACGCTCGTCAATCGGTCGCTTTTTAGCCTCCTCACTCTTTCACTTTCTCTTTCATTTCGCTGCTTAAGGCTTTTCCGCGAAATTTACGGCCCATTTTTGCTCACTAAACGGACCAAACTTTACGTTTTGCTGTGCTATGTGCTGTTCCTTCTGTTCTCTTTGCTCGGCATTTGGCAAATGCGCGAGGGATTAAACCCAAAGAATTTAATCCGACCAAGGCGAATTAGTCATTTGCCATTTGAATTTATTCAACCAATTTTGCTTTTTCAGCTTTTATTTGACCGATTTTTACGAACTGATCGATGAAACTTTTTGGAAAGAAGGCATTCCGTCGCCATTTTGGCATTTTAACCTTTTTTTCCTTGGGAAGGACTCCAATTGCAAGTGTTGGTGAGCGATCCGCCCGATTTGTTCAACCAAACGGAGCGGAAAAGGCTGGACGAAATGGTGGTCGCATTTGAGGACACCAAATTCACAATGCGACACAACGCCACAATGTTTTGGCTAAACGCATTCGAAACGCAAATGGAGGAGGAACGACGCACACAGAACATTTCGTTGCCAAAAACGTAAAAGGAATTGCCATTTGGAGAAAGAGATACGGAAAAGTGAGTTGATTGAAGGAGTGATGAATGGTACGAGCGGTGCCGTGAATGGATTTTGGTGGCGGGGGGACGCCGCCTTTGGGAGTTGGACATGGACTGGGCCGAGGCGCGGACCGACGCGGGCCCAACGGCGGTGCCGCGACTGAAGGCATTCCGTTTCCAAGTCGGACTGCGCAATTACCGCACGCCGACGGACCACACAAATGGCACGGAGACAATTCATTTGTATTGAAATCACTTCGTTTGAGTGCATTTTTAGGCTGTCGGTTGATGCGTGCCATTGCCGACCAATTCGCCGAGTTCAATGTGACCACTTTCCATGAGTATTACCCCTTCGCTGATCAGGTGGGACTAAAACATTGACCAGGTCCACCAAATTGCCCTTACAGTACTTGGAACTGAAGCCGGCACTCTTTCGGTCGGTTACGTCACTCTTTTCCAATGCAAATGCACACCCATCGACAGGAACTGCTTGCTGGCCATGGTCTGCATGATGTTCGTCTCCTTTCTGATGATTCCGAATTGGCACGCCGCCTTTTTGGTTGGCATTTTTTTGGGAACAATGAAACCGAAATAAGCTGAATAAAATTTGCCGCTTTTATTCAGATCACCGCGGCCATCGCTTCCATTGACATTGGTCATTTTGAAAGAGCTTAATAAATAAGCCAAAAACCATAACATTTTTTTCTTTTTCCATCTGATTTTTTCGCTGACATTTAATTTTAAATTTTCATCAAAATGAAAAATCAAAAGAAAATGGGCGCCTGAAAAAACGAAGAAAAATCAGAAATGGGTTTTGGATTAAGATAGATAATTGGTTTTTCGTTATTTGTGTGCCCTTCAAATTTCCAATAATTGCCTCAGGCGTTCTCGGCTATATGTCTCTGTGGGGAGTGAACCTCGAGAGTGAGTCATTCCATCCCTTTCTTTCTCTTTGCTCCTTTTTAAGGTGTCTCGATGATAACCATTGTAAGTCCCCTTATCCAAGTGACTTGGTTTTTAATTGTTGATTCGTTTTTTTTCAGATTATGTCCATTGGGTTTGTTCGTTTTTTTTCTTTGGCCAATGCCATCCATCAATTATTTGCCTTTCCCTCCTTTTGGGTTTTCCGTTGATTTGTCCGCCCATATCACTTACGCTTACGCGAAGGCCCCCGGTGAATTGAGCCCCGACGAAAGGGCAATCGCCGCCCTCGAGACTCTCGGATGGCCCGTCTTCCTGGTAAAAATCGGCAAATTTCAGCAATTCCATTCCATTGGCATTCATTTTGCTTTTTGAGGGTGCCTTCTCCACAATTGTGGGCATTATGGTGTTGGCACTTGTGGACGCCCATATCATTCTGATCTTTTTCAAAGTGCCCTCATTTGTTGGCCATTTGTCCTAAATCGAATAAATTCAGCATTTACCGTTAAAATACAGTAGGGAATGGTCGCCTGACATTCCGTGCAGCTCAGCGCAAATTCTTTCACGGGACTGTGCAGAAGGGACAGGGCGCGCTGTGCTCCTCAACGTCGGGCGCATTTTGGCCGAATTTTCTGTGCACAAAAAGGCATTTATTGGCTGAACCTGAACACCGTAAAGCATTTCAAACTCTGCTCGAGAAACCATTCGCCGTCGTCGTGGTCCATAAAAATGTTTCTTCTTAACATTGGTAACCAAAAGTCTCGAATAGGTGGACGATCTGTACAACCCATGCGGCCTTCTGCTGGCAGGACTAAAGCGGGCTCTGTTCGTATATTGGTCTATGACCGGACTCCGTACTGAATCGGCATGGGCCAACCAAAGTCCCAGCCCCCCCTCTTACATTCCGGTGCCAGGGACCGGGTCGAATTGGACTTGGCTTCCCTTTTTGACTCCCTCCCCTCGCAGATTGACTGATGACCTCAGTTTCTGGGAACGCACTTACAATTTGTTGGCCCATCTTCGCCAGCTGTACATCCATCAGCACATTATTCTCCGAAGGGTCGACAAACTCTTTCAGGTGGAAAGGGCAATTTGAATTTAAGATATCCAATTAATTACTCATTTGAAATCCAATTAAATCACTTTTATTATACATAAAAAGCGGAGTATTTAAAAGTGTAAAACAATCGCCGCTGGAAATAGCAATTTAAGAAGCATTTCCCTGGAAAATTGCCTGATTCGTTTACCCTGGAGCGGAATGCCTCCATCAACTTTGTGAATAACCCGCCCATTTTCGATTTCGCCCGTCCATACAGTAATCATTTCATAATTGCCTCACTTCAAAATACCGTATCCCATAAAGTGCCACGGGTAAATTTTGTCGGCGGATTGCACTGCAAAAACCAAACCAAATGGACAATGGACAGAGTAAGGCAAACAACAAATAATGCACGCACTCAATGCTCATTAATAATGTTGCCAGAAATTGCTACAATTTGTCAATGCTTCTTCCGATCAGAAAGGCTTTATTTTAATTAGTGGTGGATTTTCTGCCCAATGGTCAGACGCCCCAGCGGAAGTGATCGTAAGTGTGCTGAGAAAACAATTTATGTTAATGTTTTGGTTGGTCAAATTCCAAGGAGAATTTGGTTGGTGCCATTCGCGAGTTGCCAGACATTCGCTTTGTCTGGCAGTTCGATGGACCAGCGTTAAGGGACACTCCGAAGAACCTTTTTGCGGCTGAATGGCTTCCCCAGCAGGAATTGCTCGGTCATTGACAATTAATTATTCAAAATTGTTCATTTACGAGTCAAAACGAAACTTTCTCGGGCCAAATGGCAACCAGGTGGCATTAGTAAATCAAAATGCCTTTCAGCTCATCCTAAATGCCGCGCCCATTTGTCCCACGGGGGAGTGAACAGTGTCATCGAAAGTGTTTGGCACGGTGTTCCCGTCATTGGGTGGCCGTTGAGCGCCAATGGGAGGGACAATTTGTTACGAGTCACTGCTCGTCAGGCCGGGCTTATGCTGGACAAAAAGCGACCGTCCAAACAAGAATTTATCTCGGCATTCCACCGAATTTACATCAAACATTACAAGGAAGAGATGCTTATATTTCAAGTGGGCTTCCCAACAAACATCGAATGCCACTTAAATAATTGTGCCAAATAAGGATATGGTCATCGACGTGCCTTACACCGAGTTGAACCACTCGGCCTTTTGGGTGGAATTCATCGTTCGTCACCAGGAAGTTCCCCACGCCCGCTCGGGTGCGGACGACCTGAATATTTTCCAGGTAATTCGCCTCTTAAAAGGCTGCTGATCCGACTCACTTAAACATTCAGTACTTCCTCGTTGATGTGATCCTTTTCCTAGTCGGCCTCTCACTGCTCGTCCTTTACCTTTTCATTCTTTTGCTCAAATTATTCTTCCGTCTGATCATCTTTTTGATCAAATGGCCTTTTTCCGCCGGTTGGGGCGCTAACAAAGAGAAAAAAGGGACAAAACACGCAATGGCTAAGAAGAGAGACTGATCGACATAAGCAAATTCACTTAAAACCGAGCTGCTGACTGATTTAACTGGCCGTTTTTGCTGAGCCAATTTTTAAATAAATTTTTAGTTTCCATGGCAACGTATATTAAGATTTTCTCAGAAAAACCCATTAAGTAGTGTATTGGTAATATAAAATTCTCATTCATGGCCTTTCTCCTAATCGCCCCTTTGGTCGACCTTTGTTTCAATGCTGCATCTGTACTTTTGTTGCCAGACAATGACATTCAACTAACGCATTTTCTGTAAGCAATTTGCATTGACTAATCGACCAATTATCGTTGCAAATAATTACGGATGAATTTTTTCATTTATTAAAATAAGGAAAAAATAGATATTTGTTAGTTCAAATATCGGCGAATAAGTCAGAATACGACTGCTTTTCCACCTTTATTTTCAGCCTTCAAGACACTGTGCTGGTCTTGTCCATCATTGGTCTTGCCATTCGCTTCTCCTCCACATTTGTGTTCCAAGCTGGCCTTATCGGTCACTTGCTCCGTCGCTTTTCCGTTTCCATCATTTTCTCCTTGCTTTACCTCGTCCTCTCTATTAGCCTTCACATATTTTCACTGCGTGAAAAATGGGGCAAAAAGAGTTATCACTATGCATCACCCCTTTTTGTGGCTGTTCTCTTCATGTTTCAAAGAACAAGTGGAATAAGAAATTGAAAGCAAAAATGAATTCAAAATTATATTCAGTGTCCGTACTCCACTATTTTCTGTACAAACGGACAATTTTGATGCTTAATGAACCGAAATACCATCAAAAATCGGAGTGGCTATTGAATAAAATTAGCAAAAATATTGGAGAGAAGCCGCGAGAATGATCAGAAATAACGATGTACCTAATTAATAATTTTCTTTTTTTATTTTAATTCTATGTTCTTATATGGTTTGTCCCCCATAAATTTTTTGAAAAAATTACGGTTTTAACGAATCGGGTAGAACATATTTCCTTAGGTTTTCGGGGTCTCTGATCACGATCCGGCATCCATTTCGAACCCCGAACCGAATTCGAAAAAGTCAAAAACTCAATTTTCAACAAAATTTACATTTATTGCACAAAATGCATAGCAACGGACAAAAACCAGCATTTTTTCTTCGAATTCGGGGTCCGAAATGGATGCCGGATTCGTGATTAGCGCCCCCGAAAACTTAAGGAAAGGTGTTCTACCCGACTCATTAAAAATTATATTTTTTTCAAAAAATTTATGAAGAGCCCCTAATTTAAAAGGAATAAATACATACAATAAAATTTTATTTAAAAAAAATTTTAATTGAAAATGTTTTGAATGCTGACAAACACAAAATTTTGCGAAATTTCCTCCGACATTCATTTCGTTATCTAATTAACAAATTACTGTAGTTCATTGGTTAATGGTTATTTTTAAATTTTAATGTTTATATATTATTAGCAACTTTTATTTTTAGTAAAATGCCAGTAGTGAAAGTTTTGTCTTCAAGAGCAGCGGAAAAGGAACGTTCTAAAAATTCATCCAAGGAAAGTGAAAGAGGAAAAAGTGATCGAACCCGTGATCGAGAAAGAAGCTCACGAAGAAGCCGTTCAAGGTCAAGATCACCACGCAACCGAGAAAGGGACAGACGAGGCAAAGATGGAAGAAGTGACAGGGAAAAGGAACGCGATTCCCGCAAACGGAAAGCACTTGATATTGGCGAAATTGTCAGCTTACCGGACAAGGCAAGACAAAAATCACATTTTAAAACGAAAAAAACTTTTTAGTCAAAATTAAATGAGAAATTGGACGAAGAAATTCGTAAACGTAGAGAAAAGGTCGAACGATGGCGAGAGCAGCAGAAAAAACTGCAGGAAGAAAAACCAACAGAAGCAATAAACTCAGAAACGGCAGAGGAAAAGCCTTCGTCGTCATGGACATTGGAAGGAGAAGACGACGAAGAGGAAGAAGAAGAAATTGAAAATGGCAACGGAACGGAAGAAAACGAAAATGCGATGGCGGAAAATGAGTTTGTGAACAATTGAATTTCTAAAAGTGAAATGCCCTTTTCAGAAATGGCGGGAATTCTGTTGAAATGGCGGACGAATCCGAATTGGACCCTTTGGATGCTTATATGGCAGAAATTTCCCAGAAAAACAAAGGCGGCGATGAGAAGAAGGCGCGAGTTCTGGTCATAGGCGCCGTATCAAAAAGTGCACCAAACAAAGGCGACATCGTCGAACCTGAGGATGAGACGGTTCCGATAACCGACGAATTGGACATTGAGCAAACGGCCTCCAGTTTATTGGCCAAAGGGCGAATGCTCGCACAAACTGACCATACAAAAGTCTATTATCGACCATTCCGCAAAAATTTCTACGTGGAAGTCCCAGAGATTACTGCGATGTCGAAAAAGGAAGTGGACGAATATCGCAAAGAATTGGAAGAGATCACTGTTCGTGGCAAAAATGTGCCAAAGCCGATCAAAAGTTGGTCACAGTGCGGAGTCGACCTTAAAATGCTCAACATACTTAAAATGTGAGTGCCTTTTAACTGATAATTGATGCTTTACTATTTCGGTTCAAATTTAGCCATAATTATGTGAAGCCGACCCCAATTCAAGCACAAGCGATTCCTGCCATTATGAGTGGACGAGATTTGATTGGAATTGCGAAGACCGGCAGTGGGAAGACTCTCGCCTTTCTCATTCCTATGTTCCGCCATGTGATGGATCAGCCGCATCTCGAAGAAATGGATGGGCCAATTGGTAAGGGCCGGTCTTTTTTCTTCGTTTTTTTTTCGTTCCTAATTTGCATTAATGGCACTGTTAAGCCCTGATCATGTCACCAACTCGCGAACTCGCTCTTCAAACATGGAAAGAGGCTAATAAATTTGCTCGTAACCTCGGCCTTCACGTGGTTTGTGTATACGGTGGAGTCGGTATTTCCGAGCAAATTGCAGAGCTGAAGAAGGGAGCCGAAGTAATTGTGTGTACACCCGGTAGAATGATTGACATGTTAGCCGCAAACAATGGTTTCTAAACGCAAATGACCATTCCTTATTTTATTATTGTTCAGGAAAAGTAACAAATCTTCGGCGAGTCACTTATTTGGTCATGGACGAGGCCGACCGAATGTTCGACATGGGTTTTGAGCCACAAGTGATGAAAATTGTCAATAACATTCGTCCGGATCGACAAACTGTGCTTTTTTCTGCCACATTTCCCAAACAAATGGAAGCATTGGCGCGAAAAGTGTTGGAGAGGCCGGTGGAAATTCAGGTGGATATATTTTTACAATCTCCATTAGCATTAACGGCATAAATAAGTGACTAATTAGTTAGTAATTTATGATATTTTCAGTGAATTTTGGAAATAACCATTCAATACTTCAAAATATTTAAAGAATCTTATTGTTTAGTCTTTTAACATGACATTTTAAGGTTGGCGGACGAAGTGTCGTTTGCAAGGAAGTTGAACAACACGCTTTTGTGCTTGAAGAGCACCAAAAGTTTCTTAAACTGTTGGAATTGCTTGGCCAATATTGGGAGCATGGGAATGTGTTGGTTTTCGTGGAAAAGCAAGAAAAAGCCGATGATTTGGTGTCCCAACTGATGGGCGCCGGGTACAACTGCGCCCCATTGCACGGCGGCATTGACCAGGACGACCGCGACTTTACCATTTTGGACTTCAAAACGGGACGTTTGAAGCTAATGGTATTATTGCTTCGTCAAAATAAGTTTCACCATTTTTCAAAATTAAGGTGGCCACTTCTGTGGCTGCGCGTGGGTTGGATGTCAAGAAACTGATTCTAGTGGTTAATTATGATGCGCCCAACCATTACGAAGACTATGTGCACCGCGTTGGTCGAACTGGAAGAGCGGGCAATAAAGGATGGGCCTACACCTTTATTTTGCCCGTTGGGCAGGAGAAAATTGCTGGCGAAGTTTGTCGAGCATTCGAAACGGCAGACGCAACACCGCCGGAAGATTTGAAAAAATTGTGGGACGATTACAAAGCACGAATGGCAGCCGAAGGAGTCGAAGTGTACTCGGGAGGAGGTGGCTATTCCGGCTCGGGCTATCGTTACGACGACATGGAGGACGAAAGCGAGTTGAACAAGCGGAAAATGACCAAATTGGTCTATGGATTGGAAAGCGGCATGGAGGACGATGTTGCGAACATCGACTCGCAATTGGTAGTCCAATGCTGTCTAAGACCATTGTAAACATCGCTAAAATGTTTAGGAAAGTATGATGAAAAGCAGCAAGCGCATTGTCCATCGTCGTGCCGGTGCAACATTCCGTGGGGGCAGAGCCGACCCATCGACGGAAAAGAAAGTGGAGGCGGCGCGGGCGATGGCCGAACGGATCGCCGCCGAAAAACTTGCACAACCGACCAATCAAATGGAAAAAGACGCGACGCAATTGACAGCCGAGGCGATAATGAGAGGCACAGAGGCGACTCCGCTCACTCTTTCCGTAATTTTGATAAAACCGAAATTATTACGACAACTTTTCTGTTGCTTAAGGGAATTTCTCTCGCAAAACAAAAAGCCACCGAACTGAACGAAAAACTCAATTATTTGCCCTCGGAGAACCCAGCTCAAGAGGCTGAGCAACAAGTGCAATACTTCGAAGAGGAACTTGAAATCAACGACTTTCCTCAAATGTTACGCTTCCGAGTTTGCTCCAGGGTATCTTTTCGACTTTTCTCTAAATTATTTACTTCATCAAAAATAAAAAACTTTCCAGGATTCAATTGCACAAATACAAGAATTTGCGGATGTTGGAATTTCGGTCAAAGGAACGCATTATCCACCGGGAAAAGAGCCCAAACAAGGGCAAGACCGGAAACTCTATTTGTTCCTTGAGGCGCGAGACGAACTGTCCCTTCGGAGAGCAAAGGAAGAAATAGTCCGAATAATGCGCGAAACTCTCCGGCAAATGGTAAATGACTTTTTTGCTTTTCGTTTTTTGAATCAAATAATTTCAGACTGCGACTGGCATGAACAGACAAGTGGGAGGAAGATACAAATTATTCTGATTACATTTCAGTGTCTAATTATTATAAAATCATCGCATTTGTATTTTGCCAACTTTGTTTTAACAAAAATAAATTAATTGTCAATGATTTTGAAGTTTCAATATGCAAGCTCCATTACAATGTTTTTAACAAAATTTATTAATTGCTGATTAATAGCCTTACATTATATTAGAAATGACAGAAGGAAAGGCGTATTATCGCGACGATGAAGGGGATTACGACTACGGGCTGAAGGACGATGAGTCGGACTCCGAATGTTCGATTGGCTATCGTCCTACCATTGTCAGCTCAAATAACCCAATTTCTTTGCTTAATCTCCGACTTAAGGTGATTATGGGGCTGAAGCGGAGCGGTAAAACGTCGATCAGGAAGGTTTGTCAATCCAAATTTTTAAATTTTTCTTATTTTGTCTTTTTAGGTGGTCTTCCAAAAAATGAGTCCGAATGAGACGCTTTTTGTGGAAAGCACTGCTCGGGTGACCAATGAATGTGCGTAATTAAAAATAAATGAGTGTTTTTCTGTTTCGTTCCTTAAGCCGTGTCCGATTCGTTCATTAACTTTGAAACCATCGAATTCCCCGGTCAGGTGGACCCTTTCGAGGCATCATTCGACCCAAATTCGATCTTCTCGCGATGCGGTGGGTCCAAGCTTGATCAGATGCATTTATTGTGCTTTGAGCTAGAAATTTTAACCGCAAATATTTTGTAAATTTCTTTTTGGTATTTGTTTTTTTTTTCTCATTTTGGGTTGCTTTTTTGCACAGGGGCACTTCTCTTCGTAATTGACGCTCAAGCCGATTATGACGAAGCGCTGAAGAAAATGGTGCCCGCCATTATCCATTCGTACAACATCAACAAAAACATCAAATTCGAAGTGGCATTTGCTCTTCTCAGTCTTTAATCGTCAGTTTTTAGGCATTTGTACACAAAGTTGACGGACTCAGCGAAGAAACGAAAATGGAAACGCACAGGAAAATATTTCAAACGGTTCAAGACGACTTGGCAGACCAGGGAATGGACCACATTCGGATCAACTACCACATGACTTCGTTTGCTTTAATTTAAACCACTCAATCAGTTTACTCTTTGTCCTTTGTTTTAGCATTTACGACCATTCCATCTTCGAAGCCTTCAGCAAGGTCATTCAAAAGCTGATCAAGCAACTTTCCGCTTTGGAGACTCTTCTCGACATTTTCAATCAGGTACTTATTTTGTTTGTTGGGTCTTTAAGCTAAAGATAAATTTTTGTTTGTTTAGGGCTCAAATGTTGAGAAGTCCTTTTTATTTGATGTTTCCAGCAAAATTTACATCGCCACTGACTCTTCTCCGGTGGATATGGTGGGCATATCATTCATCCGTTGTATTTCACAATTTTGATTTTCCTCCTCTTCAGGCAACATATGAGTTGTGCTGCGATATGATTGATGTTTGTTATTTTATTTTATTTTTGTAATTAAGTTGAATGATTTAGGTAACAATTGACATTTCATCCATTTATGGGCACCGGAATGAGCAGAAAAACTTCCGACCGATTGGCTTTGATCAGGATTCGTCCGCCGTTATCACTCTCCGGACCAGACAAGTCTTATTTATTAAATCGAAGAAACATTATTTTGTACCAATTATTTAATTTAGGTTATTTTTTTGCGCCAAATAAATGTTTATTTGGCATTGGTTTGTGTGATCAAAGAAGACAATTTCGAAAAGCAAGGACTTATCGATTTCAATTTCAATGTGTTTAAACAGGCAAATATCATTTTAATTTAATTTTATATTAATTGACAATTCTTTAAAGGGAGTGGAAGATGTGTTCGAATTAGGCAAAAGACGGTTGCCTTCCCTGGCTGTTGGATGACACCAAAACTCAGCTTCTAATTTTTCCGTTTATTCACTGGCATTGTCTTTTATTTTTGTTGCCGCATAGACCAAATTTCTATCAAATTATTATTCAAATGAAATTTATAAAGACACATTCAAAAATACATTCCTAATTATTATTGTTGCTGGGAACTTTTGCTGTTGGGAGGGGCTTTTCAAAAAAAATTAATATCTTTTGATTTAAAATTTTTTTTCAGAGATAACAAATTGCTAATTACATATTCATATCAGTTACCATGATCTGGTAAATTCATGGTATCAGTTATGCTTTAAGAATTCTCTATCACCTAAATTAAAATTCTTTTTCGCATTTTTGGCCTGATGGATTTGTTTCAATCTTCACAGGCTAATAGTGAACTCAGAGTTCGACAGATACCAAAATGTTTATTTTAGGGGGAAAAATGAATTTATAAGCCAAAAGGGTCCACGCTTTGTTCTCAAATCCAAAAAAAGAAAAGTATCAATTTGTCAAATTAATATTTTAGGTCTTTGGCGTTATGTTCTTTCCGTTTCCAATCTTTGTGAAGTAACAAATTGTTGTTTTAAGAGTAAATCTTTGTTTTGTTAAAAATGCTTTCTCTCGCAATTCGACGTTTCATCGTCCAACATTCAAATGGCACATTTATGAGCACTAATTTTGTCGCGACATCGTCAAACTTTTTGCTGATGGACCAAGAAAATGACAAAGAGACGAAGAAGGACTTTAGGAAAATTGTGAAACTGCTCGAACGAAGTCCGACTCAGAAAAGAAAGAAAGAGCAGGAAAAAGCGGAAGAAAATGCGAAAAGAGACAAAAGAGAAGAGAACGGAAGGGAGGAGGAAAGGACCAATTGGAAGGAGCACATCAGCAAAAGTCTACACAAAAGTTACGACGAATACGCGACGAGGAAAAGCATGGAAAGTTGGAAGAGGAGGGCCCGAAGGGACACATTTTGGTGTGAAATTGCAATTTTAACATTGACACATTTGAATTTCATCGGTTAAGCTATATGAGAGACCGGAACTTGCCCGACTTGGTCACTTACACCCATCGGTACATCGAAGGCCTAACCGAACTGAACGGGAAAAACAATCAGAGGTCCTTCGAGGACAACGAGGTTTTAATTGAAATTATTGGAATTTTGAAAATTAATGCCTTTAAAAAAGCGATTTTGGAAATTAACTCATGCCTTAACATTTCTTTCAGTTGGTTGTTGTTGTGTTGAAATTTGTGATGAACGAATTGCTCAAAGGGAATAATGTCCAATCGGCGCGGAACGAACGCACAGAAAAAAAACCGAAATGATTCTAATCGTCATCAATTCGGAATATTAATTGTTTCTTTCCTTGTTTTTAGTGATTAAAAGGATCAATTATCAGTTTTTTCAGATCACTTTTCCTTTTTGTGTCCTTCCTTTGCAATTTCAACTAAATCCGTTCGCATTCGAGCTGAAATTTAAACACTTTAATAGAAAAAAATAATTTGAATTTCTTTTCGCCCATTGGCCGCGTGTTTAAAATAAGGACAAAAAACAGCGAAAGGATATCTGATCGAAATAAGATCTCTGTAATTGTAAGTAATTATTTTCTTTTTTTGGGCGCTTTAAAAGGATTAATAAGTCAATTTTGGTCGGGTCGCTTTTTCGCTTTCTTTTTCTTTGTAATTTCCTCCCTTTCTTTGTAAATCCGGCGATTTTTCCAAGTGCTCTTTCCCCTTTCCTTCTTCGGATGTTTTGTGATGCGACGAAACGAAGGGCAGAGAAGAGCAACTGACAATGAGTTTGACTGAGACGGGCATTGAATTGGAAGTGGGCACGCAAGGCGGAGTTTACATGGTGATTGGAAGAACTGACCAACAAAAACCAAACTGATCAAATGATTTATTTTCCTTTCCCCTCTTTTACTCCCCAAATGGCATCGTTCCGTTCGTTACTCTCAAATTGGTCCAAATTTCCTTGGCCTTCCGCCGCTTCGTTTGCGCTCGACCGTCGCTTTGTCCGTCTCTTTTGGCTTTGGGGTTTTCTCGTCCATCGCTTTCGATGGCCCCTTTTCTTGGCACCTTTTCTGACCACCGCTTTCCTCGCCTTTGGCTTCCTTTGGATTAATGACCAAGTGAGTGGTCTCTTCTCTCTCTCATTTTTGGCGTTTTTTGCCAAATTCAAATTGCCAATTGCCTTCCTTCCTTTAATCTTTGATTTGGCTCGGTTCTTGAGGAAACCAGGGACCCTTTGTTCGTCTTTTCTCCAGAGAATGCGCGTTGGAAATTCGAACGTGCCGCGCTGTCGGAGCATTGGCCGTTGGACGAGCAGCACTTTTGGCCCGGCAAATCGTAACAAACGGAGAAATTCGGCCTTAAACTGCGAGAATTGTCCAAACTTAAAAGGTACGATTACTTCGGCTACGTCGATGTGATCGCAGTGGGACGAAGAAATTCCGACGAAGGGGGAGAGAGGCCGAACATTCTGTCGAGGGACTATTTGAACGAATTGGAGAGAATTAACAAAGTGAGAGAGAGAGAGAGAAAGGGTAATGGGGGCAATGTAATAAAATGGCAAATTGCCCAATTAGTCAATGGAATGGCAAAACGGCACGGCCATTAGTCAGTCTTTTCTGATCACAATTCTTGATCACATTCCCTCCCCACGTTAACTAAACAATTTGATATTCCACCTCAACTACTAAATTTGAGTTCATTCTCCACAATTTGACTGTGCCCGTTTTGCTGCCCAATTCTTCGACTCGTGAGGTCGGCTTCACCGATTTGTGCATGAATTTATTTTTCCTTTTTTCAATTTTAATTTATTTCCTTTTTTTGTTTTAAATGTTTTCAATTCGCATTTTTGTGAGATTCTCCAGCACTTCTGTCGCAAAAAAACGTCTCAAAGGGTACAAATTGCCCGAGATAATTCCGGAAGAATGCGAAGAAAAACACGTGAGGGGGTGGGGCCCCGGAGGGTCAAACGTAAATTCGGCGGGGAACGCAGTGATTTTGAAGCACAAGCGGACGAATTGCGTAGTCAAAGTGGGCACTCATTTAATGGCATTTTAATTTTATAAGAATTAATAATTAATTTTTATTATTTAATTTTTTATGCATTTAAATTAAGTTGAATTTTAGAGCTTATTTTGGTATTTTTTGGTAAATTTGAAAGGAAAAAGGCAAAAAACCGAAAAATGCACCCTGAAGGTCGACTTTTGGTAATTTTCAAATATATTAGTGCATATTTTATGCACATATTTTGTCATTTTAAATGCATACAATTTTTAACTAATTATTAAACAAAATTATTATTTATTATTTTACTTTCAAAAATTTAGGTCCACGAGTCGAGAAATTTGCATGAAAATATCCAAATTGCCTACAAAAGATTAAAAGTGGGTTTGATCATAGCGAATTTGAATAAAAATGTGCTGCACAAATTAGGGACAATAAATAGATCAAAGAAAGGGGGACTAAACTGAAAAAGACACAAATCATTACAACGGATACATTTTAAATTAAAACCAATTTCTATTGCGATTTAATTTTGCTTTCACTTTTTGAGTTTGCGGTCGATCGCCATTTGAACGGGGAAAATTCTTATGAGGCGCAATTCGAACGGCTGAAGAGGAAATACGAAGAAAGGGCAGAGAAAGAGAGGGAGAAAAGGAAGGCAAAGACGGAGGAACTCAAAAGGGAGGGAGAGGAAGTGAAACGGAGGGAAAAGGGCGGAGAGAGAGGGCACAGAGAAGCAGAGGAAAAAGAAGAAAGGGGGAGAGAGTGATCAGAACGGAAAAGAAGCAGACAGATCAGACACAATTGGACGGAATGGACAGAATTTTAATATTTATATAACAAATTCTGCAAATCGTTGATAAAATTGCCTTTAGATTTGCTCGAATTTGGACTGTATCACAATGAAAGTCTGCCCGAGGGGTTACAGGTGAAAAGCGAACGAAACGAATGTTTGCCATTGCCCCCCCCCCCCAATTTTCCAATTGGAAGGACGTGGCCAACATTTGTCTGTCGTCGCTTTTCGTCGTATTTCTTTTTAATTTCACTTAATTTTCTATTGCGTCAATTGCATTTGCCCACTTATCTTTTGTTGTTCGAATTTCGGCAGTTTTATTTAAATTTTATTACCTTTTCTCTGCTGACGTTGCCCTGGCAATACGCCGAGTGATTATTACATAAAAAATGTTGGGGTGGGACGAATGTGGGAAGAATTGATGGGAGAAAGGGGGGGGAGGTAATTGTGCGGTGTGAAAGCCCTGGGGGGGCACTGATGGGGCGGGGTGCCGAAGGGAATCGCTTTCAGTCTCATTGCGTGTCGATTAGACCGACGGAATGTGCCGAACTGCGACGGATCTTCCCTTCTTTGTTCTTTAATCCATGCCAATCATTGGCCCTGCCTATACTTTCGGTCTTATTGTTCCATCAATCGCTTTTCGTTGAACCCATCCTTTGCCGTCCCCACCAGTCGATTTCGGCATTTGTCCCTCCTTTTGCCACTTTGTTTCTTTCAATCACTTCATTCACCGACATGGTAAAGATTTCATCTCTGGTTAAGGCAGACTCAGTTCGCTTACCGTAATGCCTTTCCTACCGTAATGCGTTGTTCCCTTTTGGCATCGTCCCTTTTCCTTTCAGCTTTCTTTTGGCATCGGTTGTTTCACCACTCTTCCGGTGGTCCGTCTCTTCTGTCTTTACACCTTCTTCGGCATTTTCTTCACTTACCTTTACCAAATCACTTATTTTGCCGCTGTGATGGCTTTTGCCGGCCAAATGGAACAGTCGGGCGATCATTCGCTTCTTTTTGGTCTTCGCGCACTCCGTCCCGAGGAGGCGGGTGGGAATTTAATGGGACTAATTAACCCCAAAAATATTTAATTAATTAACTCATTCAGACAGCACTTTCAAAAGATGGATGTTGGCCGGTTCATCAGCAGAAGCAGCAGCAGATGAGGGAGAAGAAAAGGGGGGAGAAATGAAGCCAAACGGAGCCAAAGACGGGAAGAGAAGGGAAACGGACAAATTCGCGTGTTCTTTCCTTTTTCGAATTGCGCACTTCGCTACGGAGGGACAAAAGGACCAAAAAAGGGACGGACAAAAGGACCAGGAAGAGGTTGGCACAGGCATTTGGAAAAACATTTACAATGGCAAAGTCCCATTAAAGTGCCATCCGTCGCATTTAGCGCAACAAACGCTCGTCAATCGGTCGCTTTTTAGCCTCCTCACTCTTTCACTTTCTCTTTCATTTCGCTGCTTAAGGCTTTTCCGCGAAATTTACGGCCCATTTTTGCTCACTAAACGGACCAAACTTTACGTTTTGCTGTGCTATGTAATATAGACATTCGGTTTCCAATCAGCTGACCGTCACACCGACAAAGGGCGTCCGTCTGTCACTTTCCCCCCCCCCTTTTTTGGTAACAAATTTGGCATTTTTCTTTTAAAGTTTCTTTTGCCTTTTTCAGCTTTTATTTGACCGATTTTTACGAACTGATCGATGAAACCTTTTGGAAAGAAGGCATTCCGTCGCCATTTTGGCATTTTAACCTTTTTTTCCTTGGGAAGGACTCCAATTGCAAGTGTTGGTGAGCGATCCGCCCGATTTGTTCAACCAAACGGAGCGGAAAAGGCTGGACGAAATGGTGGTCGCATTTGAGGACACCAAATTCACAATGCGACACAACGCCACAATGTTTTGGCTAAACGCATTCGAAACGCAAATGGAGGAGGAACGACGCACACAGAACATTTCGTTGCCAAAAACGTAAAAGGAATTGCCATTTGGAGAAAGAGATACGGAAAAGTGAGTTGATTGAAGGAGTGATGAATGGTACGAGCGGTGCCGTGAATGGATTTTGGTGGCGGGGGAACGCCGCCTTTGGGAGTTGGACATGGACTGGGCCGAGGCGCGGACCGACGCGGGCCCAACGGCGGTGCCGCGACTGAAGGCATTCCGTTTCCAAGTCGGACTGCGCAATTACCGCACGCCGACGGACCACACAAATGGCACGGAGACAATTCATTTGTATTGAAATCACTTCGTTTGAGTGCATTTTTAGGCTGTCGGTTGATGCGTGCCATTGCCGACCAATTCGCCGAGTTCAATGTGACCACTTTCCATGAGTATTACCCCTTCGCTGATCAGGTGGGACTAAAACATTGACCAGGTCCACCAAATTGCCCTTACAGTACTTGGAACTGAAGCCGGCACTCTTTCGGTCGGTTACGTCACTCTTTTCCAATGCAAATGCACACCCATCGACAGGAACTGCTTGCTGGCCATGGTCTGCATGATGTTCGTCTCCTTTCTGATGATTCCGAATTGGCACGCCGCCTTTTTGGTTGGCATTTTTTTGGGAACAATGAAACCGAAATAAGCTGAATAAAATTTGCCGCTTTTATTCAGATCACCGCGGCCATCGCTTCCATTGACATTGGTCATTTTGAAAGAGCTTAATAAATAAGCCAAAAACCATAACATTTTTTGCTTTTTCCATCTGATTTTTTCGCTGACATTTAATTTTAAATTTTCATCAAAATGAAAAATCAAAAGAAAATGGGCGCCTGAAAAAACGAAGAAAAATCAGAAATGGGTTTTGGATTAAGATAGATAATTGGTTTTTCGTTATTTGTGTGCCCTTCAAATTTCCAATAATTGCCTCAGGCGTTCTCGGCTATATGTCTCTGTGGGGAGTGAACCTCGAGAGTGAGTCATTCCATCCCTTTCTTTCTCTTTGCTCCTTTTTAAGGTGTCTCAATGATAACCATTGTAAGTCCCCTTATCCAAGTGACTTGGTTTTTAATTGTTGATTCGTTTTTTTTCAGATTATGTCCATTGGGTTTGTTCGTTTTTTTTCTTTGGCCAATGCCATCCATCAATTATTTGCCTTTCCCTCCTTTTGGGTTTTCCGTTGATTTGTCCGCCCATATCACTTACGCTTACGCGAAGGCCCCCGGTGAATTGAGCCCCGACGAAAGGGCAATCGCCGCCCTCGAGACTCTCGGATGGCCCGTCTTCCTGGTAAAAATCGGCAAATTTCAGCAATTCCATTCCATTGGCATTCATTTTGCTTTTTTGAGGGTGCCTTCTCCACAATTGTGGGCATTATGGTGTTGGCACTTGTGGACGCCCATATCATTCTGATCTTTTTCAAAGTGCCCTCATTTGTTGGCCATTTGTCCTTATTTCCCCCATTTGTCAGACGGTGTTTCTCGTCATCACTTTTTCACTGCTCCACGGAATGGTCTTTCTGCCCATTTTGTTGACCGTGGCAATGCCAAACGAACGAAAAGTGCCAACAGAAGCAGCAGACAGAGAAGAGAGGGAAAAGCAAAAAAACGATGAAAGGGGAGAGAATGAATGAATTTTGATGGAGCAGAGAAAAGAGGGGAAGAGATAGAGAGAATGTGAAAAGTGGGGAAGAGAGCGAGAGAGAGAGAGAAAAGAGAGAGAGAGGAAAGGGAGAGAGATAGAGAGAGGAAAGGGGGAGAGAGATAGAGAGAGGAAAGGGGGAGAGAGTGAAAACGGGAGAGAGATGAGAGAAGGAGGGAGAAACAGCAACGCAAAGTGATTTTTGCTGGCAGTGCTAAAATGATCAGTTCCGACGAGTAATTGAGTCTCATTCCTCCCAACCGATTAAATCTGTCAAATTTTATTAGTAAGGAAAAATAACCAAAAACAGTGAACATCGAAGTGAGATACAGTAAGAATCAAAACAATATGCCATTGTCACAACAAACATAATATGATTATTATGTCAACAAGAAAAAATGCTTGCAAATTCGTACCTCTCACAACTTCAAGTCCTTTTGTATGCCGAGAAGTTTCGCGGCAGAAATGTGCAACTGTTCCAATTCGTTTTCCTTTAGGTTCTGTTTGATGATGAAATTGATGCCATTGGCCCCGACGACGACGGGCAGCGAAAGGAAAACGTCGTCCTCAATGCCATGGGTACCCTTAGGGGAATAATTAAATAATTTATGGGTTATCAGGAGCTCATTAAGACAACACCTTAACATTTGTACTTAGTGCAAAAACATTGCGACTGTTTGCCATTACGCACTGCACAATTATCGCAACAGAAAGTCCGATTGCCCAACTTAAAGAATATTTAACAAATGAAATAAACTCGGTTTTTTTGTTAAAGTTCAAAAAAGAGATGGAATGAGACGGTGGACTTGCCTCGTGTACCCCTTCAACTTGATGATGTCGTAGGCGCTGTCCACCACTTTCTGATGGACTTCCTTCTCCCAATTTGTCGCTTCGTTTTGACCGTCCAACAGAGACAAACTGACGCCCGCCACATTCACTCCGCTCCACACGGCAACTGAAAGGCGTCATTTTGTTCCAATATGATGTACCCCTAGCAAAATAAAAAAGGAATATGTCTTAATAATTCCAAGTGACCGCTCGAGTCTCCGTGCTCCCCAATAACATAGGCATGGCAATTGAAAGGGGCGATGTTGAGACGCTCAGACAGCAAAGAGCGGAAACGAGCCGAGTCGAGATTAGTGCCGGAACCGAACACACGCTCACTGAGCCAAGGGGGGAGGGCATTGGAAAAGGGAAAACAGAAAAACTACCGAGGCAGCCCAGAGAGTTTCCAAGTGACGTAAGTGAGCACATCAACTAAAGGGGGGGGGGGAAACCGCATTATTGAATAGTTTTGGGAGTAAATCGGGAATGACTGACTGACCCGGATTAGAAACGACCAAAATGATAGTGTCGGGAGAGTAACGGACGAGTTCCGGCACAATGCCTGAAATTGATTTGCAATGACCCAGCACTTTGGCACCTGCCGCAGCAGTACCCTTGAAGATCTCCACGTTGCGTTTGATCAGATTGAGCCGCGATTCGCCCTCACGCTGACGACACCCGGCGGTGATCACACACACTTTAGAGCCGACAGTGCCCGAATAACCATCTAAAAATGGCAAAAATCAACTGATTTCGGCACCGTTAAAGGGACAGTCCAGACGAACAACGTACCAATGCTGGCATTCACTACGACCCCTTGGCGAGTGAACGCAACGCCGTGCTGCAAGTCCATCACTTCGCCCAGCAATTTGTCCTTTTGTACATCGCAGAGAGTGATTTCGGACGCAATGTTCTGACAATGACCAAATTTGAAGGGAAAAAACGAACATTCAATTCCCATTTTCACATACATAGACAAATTAGTAAAAAAATATTACGAAATATATACCTATATATATTAAATTTATTTATTTGAATTACTCAATTTCTCACTGCACCTGTTGGAGAATGCTATAGGCACAAGCCATGCCAACCTGCAAAATAACAATGGTAATTGGCTTCAAATACAACTTTTAATATTTTGTTTCTACGCCATGACATGCCTGTCCAACGCCGACAATCGTAACTTTGTTGTGGGGGCTGCATTGGGGTGCAGCGACCGGCATAAGAACACGAGAGATAGCCGCGTCCATTTTGCCACTTCAAACAGTAGAAATTCAAAGTCGACAATTTTAATATCTAAGAAAATTATGTAAATTCCCATTAAAAAATTTTTTTTTCCGCAATAGCAATAGGAAATGAAGGAAAAGCATAGGGAAATGGAGCAGCAGACAGACAAACATTCCTTTTTCATTTCCCCGACAAAAAACGCATTGCCTTGACAATGAGAAAGCAAAGAACGACACAAAGTACTGAGCATTCACTCGCCCATTCGTTCCTCATTTTCTCCCCCCCCCCCCTCACTCGGTGGAAAAAAGGCAATGCTTTGAAATGAGAATTTTTCAAAGATTTGTTAAGGCATTCCGAATATTTAAAAACCACTGGAATCAAAAGCTAATTGCCCGGAAATGAGTTACTTATGTTGCTCGTCTGTAGTGCTATTTTTGATTATCGAAAAATTTCTTATGTATATAAAAAATATTTTTTACAAATAAAATTATTTATAATATACATATTAAATAGAAAAGTTAAAATCAGTTGCTGAGTAATAAAAAAAATACAGTGTGAAGAAGAAAAGGGAATTGAAATATTCAAGTATTACAGTAACAACACCCTGGAGATTTCAGTGCATGTACGAAATTTTTGGCTCAGAATTCCGATTGCCGATTTTTTTTCAGCCATCGAAATACCGATTTCCGAAATTTTTGAGGACATTGACACACATTATACACTATTGTATTAGGTGTCGTAGTTTACAGTCCCCAAACTCCTCCAATCAAGCACCCGTCCGCTCTCTCCACACTCCCAACTCCTTTCCGCCCATCCCTCTCTTCTCTCGTGCTTTTCCCTTCACTCTTTCTTCGTTCCCTCTCTTTGCGCATCGCTTTTTTCTTCATCAATTCCTTTCTTAAAAAACGCTGTCCAATTGTGCCGTTGTTGTCTTTTGTTCTTCTGCTGAACACCAAATCATCCCTGGGCTTTTCTCGTGCGAATATGTAATCCTTCTCCGCCCCAATGTCCTCCCTCTCTCCTCCATTTTTTAAATCCTCTTTTGGTAACGGAGGCATATGAATCTGATGGCCATCGAAGGGATCATCCACCCTTTTCTCAGTGGAATCCGCTTGGAAGTGACGCAATTTTACGTTGTTTTTCTGAAGACAAAAATAATTTTATGGACATTTCGAATCGAATGCATCTCAATTCTTTCCATCGTTATAAATTGCTTTTTATTGTCAATTTGACTTTTGCAAAAAAAAAACGAAAAGCTGCTGCAATAAATGTTAGGCTTTATTGTTTTATTTTGCAATAAAAGTACCGATAACCGGGCTATTGGAATTTTCTCGTTGATGGAAGTATTTTGTTCAATGGGCACTTTCTGATCAATTGCAGACCGATTCATTTGCTGTTAAATTGTAGGTAATTTGCTTTTCCCTTTCAAATTAAAATTACCAATTCCGACCATTCTCTGTTAATTTTTGAAAGCCGTTCATTTTCCTCTTCGAGATTCAAAATTCGTTCTTGCTGGCCTTAAAATCAGAATAAAAATTGAGATTCTTTTTTGAAAAACAATACCTTTGCTTTGCCTGTCAAAACGTTCTCTTTCCTCCGCCAACAAATGCTCAATTTTCTCTCTGTGCTGAGTAATCACATTAATTTGCGTGTGCAATGAGTCCAATTGGATCAGTGAAAAACTGAGCTGTTGTTCAAGCCGAGCGACTTCAACCGACGACTGATTCTGTTGTGAAGTGAACCAAATGAGGAAGAGAAAGACGGGCGAAAGGAGCAGCAAACATTTGCAAAGGCGCCGAATGAACGCAGCACTCAACGGCACCATTCCATGGCAATAAGCGAAAAAGGAGGAGAATTGAAAAAAAAACAAAACAAATTAATTTCAATCAAAGGGGATGCTAAACAAAAAGTTAATATCATCGGTAAATATTAACTTCGAATTGGGCGTTAAGTATTTCAACGTAACAAGAAAATGTTAATTTTATGAATTTCATTTTTGAGTATTTGCTTCTTCGATATGCATACAAATGATAATAAAGATGTGACAAAGAAATAAAAAACCTCTGGAAAAACGCTAAATGAACATTCATCAAAAAATTGTTCAAAAGTGTTCATTGTTCATCCCTCTTTTGTCTTCCTCCGTTCCAAACATTTCTTTTTTGATGCTTTCTTCGTAAAACTTGTCGAGACGAGCTTTCTCCAACTGCAGCGTCCTCTGATGGGACCGCAATCGACTGATCAGGCTCAGCAGTGCCCTCTCCTCGTGCTGTAAAGCAGTCAATTTGCGCTGCAGCGCTTCTTCCGAGTCATCTTAAAAAACACAGTGCCGATTTGTCGCATTCGCCCAACTGACCATTCAAACTGTCCGCTTTTCGTGCTTTCAAAATTTTGCTAAATATTTGCTGGGTTTTCTCGTCAAATGCTTTTCCAATCGTTGCAGTGGACGTGCTCGGCAGAAAACCATCGGAATTCATTCCAAAACAAAAGCAATAAAAAAGACAATGAGAGCATTACAAGTATTTGCCTGTGTGAAATATAGGCTTTTGATTCTATAACTAAATTAATAAAGAACCATAGTAGAAGCATGATTTCTCTATTCTATTATAGTTAAAACTTTATGATGTAAAATTCTCGACAAGAAAAATTTGGTCATTTATCTCGGACTTTGCCCGGCCATCTGTCCATTTATGACTTCGTTTACGATGACTTTACATTCCTCCAAAATTGGTCCAAGTTGCGCTGACATAGTGCAGAGAATTCCCATATTGGCATTTGCAGAAGCCATAATGAATACGGCAAATGCATCCCTCCTGAGCATAACCACCTGCATCGAAAATATTTAAAACATTTGAAATATTGACACTCACCTGGTTCATTTCGTAGCGAAACACCCAAAATTTCTGTTCTCCCATGCCCAACTTTTTGGCCTGCTCGACAAGCGAATTGTAAGAAATTGAATACTGGGACCGATTTCGTATCTAAATTAACACCGAAATAAATCATTATACCAAAGTTGAACTGTGCACCTCTTCGCCTGCACTGACAACCGGAACTCCGTCCCCATCGAGGACAAGAATCGAATGGACATCCGGAGTCAATCTGATCAAATTCTCAAGAGAACTAACTATTTTCAAAGTCATCCTCACGCTGCTAAATCGATCCAAGCAAAGTGAATACGTAAAAAATAAATGTAATGGAATAGAAAAACCATTGTCGATAAAATAATTATGTAAATGAAAGATAGAAAAAAAGCGATTACATTTTATTATACAAATGGTGGCAATCCGAAGAATGAGTCCGCTTCCCTTTTTCAGTGGCGGTGGTGCTTCCCCTCCTTCCGCTTTCTGCTGGTCTCCCGACTCGACGACCTGCGATGTTTGTGTTTTTTGTCCGCCTTGCGCTTTTCCTCCTTCTTTTGCTTCCTTCGCTGTTTTTTGTCCTTCTCGATATCGGAGTCATCGCTCACTTCAGTCTTCATGATTTT
>CP049713.1:6205207-6475100 GCA_004148225.2 Heterodera glycines | reverse complement strand
AAGAAGAAATTAAGAAGTGATATGATAAAGAATAAAGGGGGGAAAGTGATTATGAAGAAAAGAAAAAGATAATTGGAAGAAGACGCAAATGAAAAGGCGCAGAAGCGCAAGGGCATTTAACGGCGACGGCGAAATTGGCGGACGATGGCATTCCCTAAGGGGTCAAAGGGGTGAAATGGGGAAGGAATTGGATTACCATATTATTATCAATATTATTAACGTTGTTATTAGCACAGCCATAAAGAAAGGGAGTGGAAATTAAATGCTGGAATAAATAAACAAAACAAAATAACACTCGAAAGAAATCATTTGTTTTATTCGCCGTTTCTTTGTGCCGCCATAATCGACGCTTTATGTTTGGCCCTATGCCTTTCTCCTCACCTTGTGGCCATTGTTGGGGGGGGATTCATTTGATGGAAATTGGAAAATTGGGGAAAATGGGAGAGAGTGGGGGGGGGGCAAATGCCATTAGAGCGATTGGATTTATGGGAAAGTACAAAAGCGAAATTCCATTTCTTTTTAAAAATGTCCTAATAAAATTAATTAATTAGATTCATTTTATGAATTTGCAGTTCATTATTCTCACTGCTTTTCACTCGCCAAAAAAAACTTCCTGCGGCAATGATTTGACAAATTGCCTTTTTCAGTTGATTACAATTCCCGTCGACTGTTCCGTTTGAGTGGCCCTTTCCAAAGTTTGACCCCGGGGACCCATTCCCACACGTCGTAAAGCCGAAATAGGAAAATGCCAAAACGGCGGACGCTTTTGTGAAGAGAATTTCGGAGTCCTTCCAAAGGATTTAAACAAATTGAAGCGATGACTTGGCCTTTTTTTGATGATGAATTGGGAAATGGCACGAAAAAGCAAATGAAAAAGTGAGGGGAATTTGCCGCATTTTGAAAACTTTGCGCAAAATTTTGAGATTTCAACGAAAAAAACAGTGGAAATAAACAATCATTCGGTGGTCAATTAGCATTTTATTCAATCAATCAACAACGAGTTTTGCTTTATCGAAGTCAAAAATGCCAAATTGGGAGCTGCGCGGGGTCATTTTTCTTCCGTCCGCCCACCATTCATTTGCCATTCGCTCCTTCTGACTAATATTTCCCGTTGCACTTCCGTCCCCCCACCTTCCAATTGGCCAATTTGGCATTTCCCCTCCCCTCGGCACTTCGTCCTTTTTTACACTTTGCTTTCAATTTTGGCAAAGTGATGGGACGGGTGGGATGAGAATAATGAGGGAGGACGAGAAGCAGCGTAAGGAAAGGAAAAATAAAAAACGAATAATTGGAAAAAGAGGGGAGGGAAAACAGGGGAAGAAAGGCCCTTATTAAATAATTAGGAATTGGGGGGGGGGCAATGAGTGAAAAATGAGTGACTGAATTTTTAGGGGGAATGGGGAAATGCCATTGTCAAAAGGCCAAAAACAATTGAGAAATTGGCAAATGAAAAGGGCAATGATAATTTAATAAGCTGACAAGGGAAAGAAAGAAAAGACTGTGCATTTGCATTGGCATTTCCTTTCCCCTTTTTTTGTTGCGTCTTTTGGCCCATGCGATCACTTTTTGAGTTTACACAAAAGCTTCACTATTTGGCAGCAGAATGAAATTGATCGGACGGAACTTTTAAATTTGAAGGGACAGATGGTAAAAGAAAGCGAAAAGCAAAGGGAAAATGGCGCAAAAAAATAAAAGAGAAAAAAAGGAGGGAAAAAGGGGGGGGCAATGGAGGGAAAAACTCTTTGGCCAATCTTTGGTCACAATTTGCTGGGATTTGTGAAGGGTTTAGTTTCTTCTTCTCTTTTTTGCTGATATATTTTTGGCTGCGAGAATGAACGGACAGCGAATGAGCAGAGGGAGAAGTGTTTACTGTGTACAAAGTGCACGCCAATGGCCAATCTCAGCAGAAATTGCCGGGGCTGAAGCCGATGGGAAGGCGGGGGAAGGCATTCAAAAACCCCTCGGGGGGGGGGGTGAAATCTGAGCTTGTCCTTGTCCATGCGGTGGGAAGGTGCGAAAGTGGCCAAAAAAGAAACAAATTTCACTTAAACATATAATAAATAAGCAACAAAACCATGCTTAATTCCGCACTTTTTGTCTCTCAAAAGGTTTAATTTTGAGAATTTTCTTCCTTTTCCATTGCCCAAATTTGGACGGGCGAATTGCTTTCCCTCCGTACCCAATCAACTCAATTCCCATTTTTCAATTAAAGCCACAAAATTGGGGCTCTGAAACAGCAAAACCCTTCAAAGTTTTCTCGCTTGGACAACGCCGCCGAATTTGTTTCTCATCCGTCGGGCCAACCAAAGGAAAAGGGACGGAGGCAAAAATTTGGAGTTGATGACTTTTCATTCGAAATAATAACTTAAATTTGTCTTTAATTACAAAAACATGTTTTCCAGTGGTTTTCGGGGTCGCCGCTGATCATTAATTTGAACTCTATTTGACGAATTTCCAAACCATTAACCCAAAATTCGTACAAAAAGTCGGAAATTCAAAATTTTCTAATTCACTTTTATTTTCGAATTCGCATCCAGGGTTCGAATGAGGCTAAAATGCCGAAAAAAGGTGCAAAGATAAAGAGATAAACCATAGAGGATGAGGGGGATGGGGGGATAGCGAGTGATAAAGGGGAAACGGGAAAAAAGGGGAGAAGCATTTTAAGAAAAAATAAATAAAAACTTCGACTGCTAATGCATGAAAATGTTTTGTGGTGGCTTCAAAAGGCAATGACAAAAAGGCAATTATAATTAATGAATGGGCAAGAGAAAGTGGCAAATGAAATGAGCGGACGGAGACAAATAAAAAGGGACAAATGGGCGAATGAATTTGTGGCGGTGTTTGTTCTCCTGTTTTTGTGCCGCTGCTTTTTTTTGTTCGGCGTGTGACGCCAATTAATAACTTAAGGAATGAATGATTGAGTGCCCCTTTTATTTTATTTGTGCCATCCTTTGACCGCCGCCATTTGCCGCCCGCCCCCGGGGGAATTGCAACGTGCGACGACCCCCGGGGGCGGGGGATAATTCATTGGCACTTCGCGTCGGATGTCATAGGAAAACCCACGGCACTTGTGGGAGTTCCTCACTCTGAATTGGGCGGAATGAAAGGGACGAAGCAAAATACAAAGTCCACTAGTACCCTATTTGCAACTAGCGCGGGTCTTAAATTTCGATCCTTCGAGGCACTCGGATAAAGGAAACTTGAGGATTTGTGGATTTGGTCGATGACTTTGTTTCTTTGTTTGTCCAAGTGTTGGCGTTGTGTAGCGACAATTTTTTGGATGGTTTTGCTAAAATTAATACGCCTTCACCTTTTGTCCACCTGTTTTAGTGGTGACTAAAAGTCGTTTTAAGAATTCGGATTTGTTGTTTGTTCTCTTCTTCTGCTGTTGTTTTGTACCGATTGGACAGTAAATTCGGCACTTTTTGCGGTGAAACACAAAACTTTGGCATTTCCATCCAATGCCACTGCCTCCCTCCCCCCTCCCCCACCCCTCCCCGCCGTTGTTTTCGTCTTCGTTTTTCAACTCATCAACTTCGTCCGTCCCCTCCCCTCCCCTCCCCTTCGCTTCCCTCGCCCCATTTACGCCCCCTTGGCCCAATTGGATTGGACAGTTCCGCTGAAGGAAGAAAATGAGCCAAAGCGAAAGAAGCATCAAGCAGTGGAGGAAGCGGAGGTAAAAGAGAAAATGAACTAATAATAAGCATGGAAGGAGATGACGGAGGGGAGACAAAAAAAAAGGGGGAGAAAGAGGAAAGGAGGAAGAAGTGAGGGTGACAGACAGAGAGAGGGAGAGAGAGAGGGAGAGAGAGAGGGAGAGAAGGGGGGACGGTAATGGTGGTGCTAATGATGACGAATGATGATGATGAACACGGAGGTGATGCTTTTCAATCTCTAACTTAACGAAAATTTTAAAAAATGGGAGGAGAAATTTTTTTGATACCAAAGGAATTGTTAAAAGTGCTACGGACATATTCCTTGCCATTTGAGTAAATGCGTAACACCAAAAAGACTAAGGGATTATTTAAAATTCATTTTCTAATTATTCGACGACTTTAAATTTCCGAGTTTAAATTCACACCGAAGTGACATCACTGGAAATCTCACACTTTTAGAAAAGAAAACAGTCGAAGAGATTAATTAAATAATGAATGTGCATGATTCGAAAAAGCAAAGCTTAAATCTTCCGATTAATTTTCTCTATCTTTGCAATTTTTTAAATTTTGCTTCCGTACAAATGCATTTTGCCACCCTCCCCCCCCCTCCGCCAAAAAATGCCCAATTCCGTCCGGTTGATCGGCTGCGAGTCGAATGCCCCACACAATGGCAATGGCAATAATAATCGAATAGACCGGCTCGGCTGTCTCTTCCGTTGGGTGCTCGTTGTTGTTGTGTTCTTCTTCCTCTCTTCTTCTTCCGCTCTCTCCCCAATTTCCCCTTTTTTTTCTTTTTTCTGTTCATCCGAAGGCACAAAATGTGTTCACTTTCTTCGTTGAGATTCAATCGTTTTAATGTGCTCAAATTTGGGAATTATTTGTGCCATTTCAGCAGTGCCTCCGCCGTTTCTCCTTCCCCAAAAGCATTTCTTCGTTCGTCCTCTACTTCTTCCTCCTTTTCTTCTTCCTTTCTCTCCCTCTCCTCTTTCTCCTCTTCTTCCTCTCATCTCTTTCTTTTCCTTTTCCTCCTATTCTTTATTTTCCTTTTTTTCTTCCATTTTTCCTATGCCTTCCCTTCCCTTCCTTTCTTTTCTCCCTCTCTTTGCTGTCCTTTTGTCCTCCGTTCTCTCCCAATTTGCCGCCCCTCCCCCCGCCGACCATTGCCACCATTTCCCGGATGATCCAATGTGCACAACCGCTCAAAATCACCGCCATTCCCACACACAAAATTCTGCTAATCGTTGTCAACGCCAAGGCAAACAAATGGGGAGGAGAAGGCGTGTCAATAAATTCCATTTGATTTTCAATGGCACAGATTTGTGGCTAATACCGGGCAAGGCCGACTCGTCGTGCAGTCAGTGGAAAGAGAGGAAAAGGGGCGGGGATTAAATGCAAAAAAAAAGCATTTTAAACCCAAAAATCGAATGCCCATTAATTAGCAAATCATCGAAAGTGAAACCGTTTTAAGCTCGGCAAAACCCAAAACGATTTGCCGAAGTGAATGCCAAACAGGTGAACAGCAGAGGATGGCCTCCGTATTTATGAGAATGTTTGCCAATTATATTTAAAAAAACAAAGATAAAAATTCTTCCATCGATCATAAAATTGCCCGGTTGTTTCACTGTCGAAATTCGAAATGTGCGCATTTTGGAGGGAGGTAAAAGGAAAAGCCAAAAAAGGAAAAGCATTCACAAAATGAATTCTTCAGCGGGCAGAAATATTTTTGCAAAAACGGAATACCAATGGATTAACGCAATTGACACGAAAAAGTGGGCCAAAAACGGAAAATTAAAGTGAAATTCGGCGATTTCCTTCAGCGAGGCAAAGTGCCGAAATGCGTCGGCCAATGGCTGCGGAGGGTTTGGCAACGATTGGTCCGTCCGTCACTTTTTCGTCCTTCCCCCTCAAATTAGTGTGCTCATTTGTCAGTTATTATTGCGACATTTGCAAAAGTTTGCGTTCCATCGACGAAGAAAAACACGCGAAAAGTGCGGAAATTCCGCCGGCCATCGCCGAACAATTCAAACGGTGACAAACCCAAGGGCAATTAGCGCAAAATTCATATTCACCCGCTTCAAATTGAAGAATGAATTGTCCCGACAAAAATGGCGTTTACTCCTTCCGCAAGGAATTTTGTCTCGACGATTGGGGCATTCTCGACTCGAACAAGTCATTAGTGGCTAATTTCGCTAATTACCCTCCGCAGTTAACTTCTTTTCCGTTTCAGTGATTGCCAATTGGACTTCTTTTCCTCCGTTTCCCCTTCCCAAAATGACCAATTGGCCTTCCAATCGGCCATGTCCGCGCTCCAACAAGTCGGCTATGTACAAAGACACAATTCGCTCGCTTTATTTGTGTGCGTAATTATCCCTTGAGGGCACTTTGGTGGCGAAGGTCCGTTTGGCGTACAATGCGACGCCACAAATTGAAGCGAAAAAGGCACAAAAAGAGGCACAGATCGAACGGACGACGCTGAGAGAATTGGAGGGAAAGCGGCGGACAGACGAATGGTCGGTCAACCATTAGCAGCAAAACAATCCAACAACGAATTCCCATTTCATGACGGACTCCGATTTTGCCAACTTTTCCCATTGGGTCGTCGAGCAGCGCAAAGACAAATGGCACAGGAGAGAGTATTTGCCGTGGCTGTTGTACGGTGAATGGAAAAAAACACGCCGCAATTACAACAAAAGAACATGAAATTCCATTCCATTTCAGAAAATGAAATCGGCTGCATTCGACTGACTTTCGACATTTGCCAAAGACAGCCGCAAAGGACGGACGGAGGGGGACACACGTGCAGTTGAGAGAGAGAAAACGAACAAATTGACAGAGGGCGAAATACTGTGGCGAATCAATTAGTCCTAATTGGGTTTATTCCTTCTCCTCTCACAAATATTACAACTGAATGGGTTGGTGGTGCGTTCGTTCGTCCGTTTGTCTTTTGTCCGTCCGTCGATCATTCGTCCCATTCCTTCGCCCTCACTCAGTGCGTCGTCCCCTCTTCGCTTCTCTTCCTCCCCGGCACCCATCCCTCCACTTTTGGGCGTGTGGTCGAATAGGGCACGTATTTTTTGCTCATTACAATCGAATTGTTCGGCTCATGTTCCAACATCCATTTCTTGCGCTCCGGCGGCGGCTCAACGGTCGGCGGTTTGTCGCAAATGTGGTGCAACCAGCGGTGCCATTCGGGCGGGATTTGCGAGGCGTCGTAGTCGAGCCAAACCCTCTCGGCGTAGACGACGTAGCGATTCCGGGGCACGAAATAAGTGTTGTCCTTAAGATTTGGCATTTACTCCCAAACACTCGAAAATGCAAATTAACAAACATCGACCCCACCTTAGCCTTCGTTCGTAAACGCCGCCCTTTTTAAACACATTCCCGTCAATTTTCTCACCAAATGCGGGATTAAAAATACACTGGTACAAATAGATTCTTTTTTGGTAAACTAAATATTTTAGATTGACTCCAGCGAATTTTCCAAAATTTCTTTCAGTTTTAGTAAATTATTTTTTCCGTGTATTTAATTAAATTTACGAATATAATCTTTGTTTGTTTACTTCGAAGTACCGGTTGCCAAACTGATCCTCGCCTATCAATGTGCCAGCACGGTTCTGAAATTCGTTATTAAAGTAATTGGAAATCCTAATTTAAAAAAATAATAAATTTCATTCATTTGACCGTGTCCATCAAATAACGCTGTTTAATGGCTGCTCGGATGCCCCCAGTTTGTTTCACAATATTAAACGCTTTTGCCAATTTGTCGAGAAAAAAGTACTCCTTGAAACCAGGCGGCATTATGCTCTAAAACGGACATAACAAAAAATTAACAGGAAAAGTATGAAAAATTCACATAAATTTTACTGAATAACCATTGTTTAAACAAAACGAATTGTTTATAAACAAGTATGAAAACACAACACAACAATTGGATATGTGTAATTTATGTTTCAGTTTCACCTCAGTGGCTGTTCGTTCACACGATACTTCAGGAAATGAAAACAATTATATGCTTGGTAACCGAATTTATTGACTAAGAAATGCAGTTAACATATTTTCTTATAAATGATAATAAACAACCAAAACAACAAAAAATAAAAGTAAGTTAATAAAATTTGTTATTCGGGAATGGATGAAAGTCTCTGCAACAGTTGCTGCTGCTGTTGTTGAAGAGTTTGGACTGACTGAACCAATGACGGTAAAACAGCACCAAATTGGCGAAGATAGTCCAGGACTTCGGCCTAGACAAAAACAAACATTATTGACAAATATGTATTAGACTTTGAAAGATTTAAAAGTTTTAGGGAGAGAATGTGGGAAATGTTTGACTCTCTTCCGAGCGGAATGCGTCTCGGACGAGTAACACTCATTTCCCAGCATTGCTTTTTGCACTTCATTATAGACTCGTCAGAACAAGTGATTGATTAGACAAGTCTTCCGTGAAAGTGCAGGAGGGGAAAGAAGCCACTCGGCCAAGGGTGGTTGAGCCCGCGTTCCATGTAAGCGAATCCAACACCCAACCACCCGACCAGACAAGACATTTCTAAAGTTAAATTCCAAAACCTGTCTATTTTCCACGATTCCCAGCCTCGTTTCCAAGTCGTGGATGTTCCCTTTGAACGTGGCTTCCCGCGAGACGATGTCATTAACGCGCAACAGAATCAGTTCCGTTCTTAAAATTTCAATCCAAATTAGTTGTTGTTTGTCCCCTTTTCATGCCTTTCACATGTTCTGTTGAGTCGTTCTTCGGATGTCCGATTTCGTTTGTCCTCCTTTTCTCGGGCCAAATCGACCATACACTCCCCCTCAAAGTCATGCAGCTTCTGCACTTGTTCAGTGGACAGAAACAACTCTGATTTAAAAAAAGATAAAGGATATGTTGTTTTTCAGGATGCCAACTCAGTGAAAAGTCGAAAAGTGCAAATCCCTCCTTGACACTCCTCGACACCTGCCCAGTGGTGCCGAGACTGCGCCGTTGTTCAAAGGAATTGTTTGGCAGCGGCTGTTCCCTCACGACGCTCAATTTTTCGTCATTGTCCGCCTTTTCTTCATTTTGGTTTTGGCACCGTTTATTTCTGGCACAAAAGCATAAACAATCGGGAAAGAGAAGACGCCGAAATTTGGGGGCACAGCAAATGCAAATCAAATTGCGATAATTGAGGTAGCGGAAGCACATGTAAACGTAATAAATCGGAGTGAACGGCGGCGGAAGGAAAGGCGTCGCTTCGTATTCCATGACTTGTCGATAACGCTGGAAAAGCCTAAACAAAAAATAAAAAACATTATGCCAATGGTCAGTCGGCAGAATATTTGAACGATCTACCAAAGTTGTTGAGAAATTTTGTTGGTCGACTCAAAAATATTGTTGAAAATGGCGATGAGCATCGAGATCAGCAAAATGTTAGCAATAAGTAGAAAAACGGTCATTAAAATCGGCGGAATCCAATGCCCCGGCACGCAGGCCAATTCCCGTGCCGGATCATCTCGGTTGACCCACGCACTGGCAATGGAAACATTTTTGTCCAAGTGTTCGTCCCATGCTGAAAAGGGATTGAGTAACTTTTTAAAATGCAATTTCAATGGCATTTCACCTTCATCCCCACAGGTGTCAATTTCGTCAGCATAAACTTCGCCATAAAGCATGAAATAGGGCTTGTAGAAGACATTGCGCAGCAGAAGCCAATGCCATTCTTCGTTGGGGTAAGTAATTGACTGACGGGCGAGGCCAAAGCCAAGCAGAGAAATGCCTAACATGACGATAATGCTGGACATGTTCATAATCTGGCAATGGGAGAGGATGCAATTCCATTCCAATTCAGTGCCAAAATGAGACCATCTTCCCAGCCATTGTTATGTAGGGACCGAATCTCGGATGGACGCCCAAAAAGTCCAACAATTTCATTGTCCAAAGCACCGAATCGACAGCCAAAATAACTCTTCCAACACTTTTACTAAACAAAACATAATTCGTAAAATAAAAAATAAAAATTAAACCTTGTCGGGGTGTGCAAACGGAATAAAAATCCGATAATAAAACAGAGCACGGCCAATGTGGTCAAAAAATTCCAATAATTCCCAAAAAAGTGCTCAAATTTCTCTTTGATTTTCTTTGGTTCCGACATGAAAAACTAAATTTTAATCATTGAATTTATATGAACAATTTCAAAACTCGCCTTCCTCGTAATTTCCAGCCCAAATGCCACGACATATGCGAACAAATACCACTCAAAGTAGGAGGGATTTGGAGGCGTTTTGATGAGCAACACGTAAGTGAGTACGGACAGAAACACGAGGAAACTGAGAGTCCACGCCCAAAAAGTGGTGATCGGAGCCACAAAAAACTCGTACAGTCTCCGCCGGTATTTGATTTGGCGCTGATTATTTTAAAAATTTCACGCTTTTACATTTGGTGCTTTACCGTTTTGTTGAGAGTGACCCCCTCGGGCAGTGGAATCCCTTTCGGCACATGGCCTCCGTTGACAGTCAATCGGCCAATTTGCTCGGAAGGCGTTCTCGGCAAAGTCTCATTTCTTGGTTGGCTTTCGGATTCGACGTGCTCATTTGCCGTTTCATTGTTTTGTGTGTCTTTGTTGTAGTTATTCGTCGCATGTAAAGGAATTTCATCTGAAAAAAGCATTTTATTTCATTTTCAGGTACAAAAAATATCGATAGCCCCCCTCCATCACCCGTTTTGGAAAAAAATGTTTTTATGACTAATTTCAAATATTCCCAGAATTATATTTTCATGGCTTTAAAACAAAGAAAATATGTGCCTATAAAGGACCATTTTCGCTGAGCACTGTCTTTTTTCGTCTGTGCCTCGTCGGAGAAGTTGTTGTTGGGTGGTAATAAGCAGCTTCGTTTGACGAGTCGCCAATGTTTTCGTCACTTCCCACGAGAAAATGTGGCGATTTTCCGTCGGGGTTTATTGCGCCGTAAGTTTTTGGAGTTGGCCAGGCGTGGTTAATTGCGTTATTCAGTGGAAGCGGAGCATGGGACAACAGCGGACTTCCACCGGTACCTAAAGATTTCCATTAGTAAAAACGAATTGCTCCTCAATCACTGTTGGTCGCCGATGGCACCGCTGCCGCTCCAATCGTCGAATGGGCGACAAGTGCACGGACGCCACGGCCCTCCCTGCCTTTGCTTTTCCTTTGTTTAGCACCAGCACCGTCTTCATCAACGGCCTTCAACGTTGGGCCCTCCTTTATCGGTGTACTGCGACTCGTCACTAAAAGGCATTGGCAATCTAAGCAGAAGTTGTGGGTGGTCGAACGGGGATTGGACCACTCGAGGCAACCACCAACCTCGGTTCCTCTGTTTGCCCATCTCAATGTCCTCTTTGGCCGTGGTGGAAGAACGCGAGTGGGAAGGACGACGGCGTTTGCGCTTACTTTTAAAAATCTGAAAAATAACCGAAGATAAACCATATGTAAGCAAATGGAGTGTTTTACGGAGGTGAAGTTCAACGACTGCATGCTTCCGTGCGAATGCGACGTGCGTCGGCGCTCTTCGGCTGTGGCACCGCCTCTTTCGCCCGCGTCCGACTCGTCGCCGTCGCTTTCACTGTCAGAAGACGAGGACGAAGAGGAGGAATCTGAGGAGGACGACGACGATTCGTTGATGTCCTTCTGATGTTCAGCTGCGGTCTGAGGCTGAAGCAGCAATTCTTCGCGGGATTTGAATTCGAGCAGAAAGATTGAGGGAAGGAAACAGAATGCCCATGAGCACTTTGATGTTGGAGTTGCTTCGAATACGGAGACCGCCGTGCCAAAGGTCGGCCAACAAAATTTGGCAGCTAAAAAGGCATGACAATTACTAGCAGCAATCAATGCTAAGAACTGCTACCAAGGGTGTGCCAGGAATTGCTTGTTGTTCACAATGACGGCCAGTGACAAGCATGTCTGGTGGCCCCAATAGCTAAGTTCGTATGTCAGCAACTGAAGCGTTTGTGCGTCATCTTCTTTATAGCAATGGTCGAGCAATTCCAGTGAAAGTTGCCGAAACTCCTGAAAAGCGTGCAAATTGTTAATTAAGCAAGTGATTTAAGGAGTTGAATGCTTTTGCTCACTTCGGCATACGTCTTAAGTTCCTCACATACTTCCACTTCCAAGTAATCCTCCGCTGCCTCATTGGCCAAACTTTTGTAAATGCGACATGCCACCAACGCCTTGGCCAGTGCCTCTTCTCCGTGTTGCCACATGCAAAGAGCCTAAGTTTGGTTTGGCATTCTGAAGAATCTTCACTTTGAGCCCACCATTTCATGCCTCTTCGTCAGGACAGCCCAAATTAACAAATCGGAGAATGGGTAAAGAAAGTCGTGGGTCGCCGCGTTCTGCTGCTGTTGCTCCTCGGCCGTTCCGTACTTTTCGTCCGCCTCCGTCGCAAATTCAATCGCATCGTTCAGCATTTCGTTGTTCTTCTGCCCGTGCTTTTCTCCTGCCTCCGTTGCATATTCAACCGCGTCGTTTAGTGTATCGGTACGGTTCATTTGCGACATAACCATGTTGGCCGAACTCTTTTGCCTTGCACCCAAATTGTTAACGGCTTCACGACGGTACGCGGTCCGCCAAAGGATGTGATTACTCAAAGCACGGTTGCCTGGAATTGCGTTAATTGTGGCGTAATTAATATTTGGCGGGTTGTGAAGCCGCGGTTGGGTTTGATTGGCCTGAAAGCGCAATGATACAGAACTCAGAGGAAAGAATGACAAGCATTTAGTAATTACTAATTAACATTTTTGTTAGTTGATCACTTTTGGCTGTTGTCCTTCCGTAGGACGCGCCGTTACTGCGCTGTGACTGTCCGCCAAACGCGTGTCCGAGGCGGAGGATGGGAAATTGCGGAAAAATCCACGCGTAAAAAACTCGGATCCAGTCCGCCGGTACGCGCCACCTCGCGACGAAACCGTTTGTTGGTCCATGGGCGAATAGCGCTGACTTTCCTACAAAAAATTAATAGTTTTAAATTCAATTTTGTTTTTTTTCTGACATTCTTTCTTCACCAAACAGAAAGAATAATACAACAGTTTGAAATGCTTTCTGTCCCATCATAAATATGCAAATTTAAATATCATTGCCATCGCCCTTCCCCCCGCCCCCTCCGTCAGTAGCGCCTCTCTTCGAAATGCGCGGACAAATATTATTGTTGTGACAGCCAACCAAACAAATGCCCATGGCAGTCATTCGTCACCCATTGTCAAATGAAACAAAAGGCCCGTAGGCCAAAGTGACGGCTCATTAGAAAAAGACCCATTTCACTGACCCTACTCACTTTACATATAAAGATTTTCATAGGAAAATGCTTTAGCAAATGGATGGAAAATCAAGCCAAGAACAGAGAAACACAATAAATTTTCGCGAGCGTTGTCGGATGCACGACTTAAATGAAGCACTGGACGACTTGCGCAAGTCACTTCCGTACGCACAAGGCACAAATGTGCGCAAATTGTCCAAAATAGCAACATTGTTGCTGGCAAAGAACTATATAATTATGCAAGTGAGAAACAAAACCATTAAAATTGAATTAAATTGAAAATTTTTCAGACAAACGCAATTAATGAGCTGAAGCAACGAATTGAACATTATGAAAAACGCATTCAGAAAATGGAAGCGAATTTTCAGACCAAAGAAACGGAAGAGAGAAATGAATGACAGTATAAAAGCAGGAAAAAGGCCCATTTATATGGAGCGGTATTTCATGTTTTTTTTGTTCACCTCAACTCTTTAAATCGAATTCGGGGTGGGAATCATCGCCGAATTCAGCTTAAATAACGACATATCAATTATGCTTTTGTAACTAAAATTTGGTCAGGAGAGGATTGTCGGTTATAAAAGACCCTTGCAATTATAACTGAATATTTTAAGCAATCAATTTGTTTAGTTTTGAAATGCGTGTCTCTGCCCACCTTTTCTTTGTTTTTGTATTCTTTGTATTGCTGAGAAAATTGCGTGGACGCGTAATGAGAACGAAATCCATTGGCCATTAATTTTTCAATTGCCATTCCAATGTGCGGAAGTTTGTAGTGATACCCGTCACGGATTTTTACCACGTCTCGAACGATATAACTTAAGCAAAAGGATTTGGAAAAGTAAACACCGATTGGCTCACTAAAGCGTGTTTGGAGGACCCTGGTCAGTGTTGTAAAGCTCCTCAAGCCGCCCGATGGTCAAAAACTCATGCATATTAACACCATTCTCCAGCAGCAGTCGTACAAGGTCCACCCGATTGAAAATGAGCGCTTCCATCATCGCATTGTTCAGCGCCATTCTTGTCAATTTGTAGTAGGAATTGGAAAAGAATTCTGTGATTAAATTATTGGAAATTAAAATTAAACTTTTCTCTAAAATGGTTTTGGTTTTGAAGAGGAAAACCCCAAAAACAAACGAATAAAATCCTCAAAGAAAAGCAAATATTAATAGAGACCGGCCTGAATTAAAAATATAATCATTAGATAATTTAATGTCCATAAGCAGTCAATAGATCTTTTAAACTTTTGGTTCAAAGTATAGAAATTTGGCACTATATGGAAAGTGACAGTTTTTGAAAATTTTTTCAAAAGGGGGGACCCTTTTGTTTTGCAAAATTTTTTTTGTGATAGTCATAAAAATTTGTTCTCTGGGGTTTTTGGGGTCCCCGATCACGAATCCTTCAATTATTTTGATCAATTCCGATTTCCTAATCTAAATTTGAACAAAAAATCATAATTTTAAAAATTCAAAATTTCGATTTTTATTCGAGTTCGGGTTAGGGATTATAAATTAGTCAAAATACATGTCAGATTCGTGATTAGCGACCTTTAAAACCCCGGATAAAAAATTATCATGGTTTTTTATCTTAAAAAAATTTTGCAAAACAAAAGGGTCCCCCCTTTTGTTTCAAAAACTGTCACTTTCCATATAGTGCCGAAATTTCATATTAAAATTTGTTTTGTTTTTTTGGTAGATGAAATGTTCGTTATGCGTTAGTTAAATTTCATCATCCCCAACCAATACCTGTATATATGTATTATAATTTAATTTCTCAAAAATTAACCTGTTGAAAAAACAGTTTGACTGCTTTGACGCGCAGACTTCTCTCATTGAGAGGAACCGAACTTTTCTTTTGTCCAGCAGAACAATGATTTTTTGCAGATTGTTTTGATGCGGATAAAGAAAATAACTAAGTAAGGGTTTTAGCTTTTACATTGCTAACAAAAAAATATATAAAATGATTTTATTTGTAATGCATAATGCTAATTAAAAAACTATTAACAACAACAAAACCAAATAATCCATTTCATCACTTCCAACCATCGAAGAAAGAATCCAAGGCGTTGCTTAATGGATTGTAACCAACATGACAATGAAAATGGAAAAATTTATTCGCAAGGAATAAATACATATGAAGAAAATAAACAGCCCCAGACAGCGACGAGGAAGGAGGAAAGAAGAGAGAGTGATAAAATCAGTTTTACTATTAATATAAGCGTAGCGAAAAAAAGGGTTTCACATAAAGATGCAAAAGCTAATTTTAATTTAAGCATTTCAAATTATCCTTTTTTAAAGAAAAAAATGAAAAAATTAAGCCCCCTACGGGTCTCGATCCCGTGACTTTCAGATTAAAAGTCTGACGCTCTACCAACTGAGCTAAGGAGGCACGCTAAGTGGTTTTTTTAGTAACTTAAATAATTTATTTTTTTGGTATAATTTGAACTTAAAATTTAAAAAATGAGTTTTAAATGTAAAATTAATGTATTTATGTATAACAAACAGGAAATAAATTTATTGGGGATTAAACGAAAATCAATCACATCTTTAAATTACCAAAATAAATATTTTCAAAATTAACAAATACAGTAACATTATGGAATTAATTCTTTTTTTTTGTTATAAAAGTATCAATAATCCTCTATTGTGGTGAGTGAGCAAATGCATTGAATGCACTTCTTAAGTGGATGGAACTTCTCAAATGAGCGGCTTGGCCATTCATCAGAACATTCTTTCGGTTGTTCGCATGGCAACGTTTAATGAAGCCAAAGCGATGCCGAGCAAAGTGATGCCAAAAAGGGCATTCATTGGCACTTTCTGCGCCGAATTACACAACTGATCAGGACAGCAGCAAACATAGCCCTAAAAGTTGCGAAACAAAATAAACTGATCAGTATTGGTAATTGCTAGTGCTGCTCGAGACCAAAATTTCCGAGACTCTCGAGCAGCACCGTAAATTGCGCTGAATGCTTAGAATGGCTCACCAGACTCGGCACAGTTTGGCAAGAATCGATTATCCGATAGGTGGAGCAAATTGAGGAAAAGCCCGTCCCATCACAATAGCGCACCTAAACCAATGGAATTGTGTTGTTGTTTTTTGTCAAAATGCTTTTTATTACCGTATCCAGCCCAAGTGTCTGCTTGATACAGTAAAGGCTGGGACATTCGACGATGGAAAATTGGTTGCCCGAATAACACTGGATGGCGTCGGTGGAGGGGAAGAATCCGATCAGCAAAATGAGCACCAAAAGCCCAAGTGCAATTCGAAGCGACGAATTTGGCAATTGGGCGAACGGCAAAACGTTGGGCAGGATTAACATTTATAATTATGCTAAAATAATTAAAAATTTATATTAATTCGAATTTGTAAATTATGTAAATATGTTGGCTAATTACACTTAATTTAACTGAGTCAAAGTCAAAGTGTCACACGATGAATTTGTAAAAAGGATGAAGGAGTAATTAAATCAAAAAGTGCAAATTAAACTCGGAGAGGGGAAACAATTAATAGGATGAAATTGAGAAGGGAGAGAGGGGGGGGGGGAGGGAATTCGGGGAATAGAGCCCCAGGGGGACGGACGGACGGACGGACGGAATGGGCATGCTTTCATCAATTAGCATGGATGAAGAAATGGGCGGAAGTGGGGGAAGGTGAGGAAAGCGAAGGGAAGTGAGAAAAGAGGGGAGACAAAAAAAGACGGGAGGAAGGACAATTGAGGGATATTGGATAATGTTATGTGGGTTTCGAACCTCCATCCGAAAATGACCTTGGAATGGGAACGATTCGTTGGTGGGAAAAAAAGGAGAAGGGGGTGGGGGCACTGCGAAATGCAAAAAGCAAGGGACTCACATTGACCACCGGTGGCCAATTCCTTCGGAATGGCTTCCGTCTCCCCTTTTTTGTTGCCTTTTAAACGGAATTCCTTAAATTGGTCCGTTTTTGCTGAATGGCACAGCTTGGGTTTGCTTTTGCTTTTGCCGCTCTTCTCCTGTCATTTGCCATGCTTTTTCGTCCGTCCATTCTTCCGATGTGTCATTTCCCTCCATTTTCCCTCTTTTATATGTCTTCCGCCCTTTCGTCACCAATTTTTTGCATAAATAATGGCACCAAACGGACCAATTTTGCCCCACCCCATCTCAATTAGATTTCATTTTCGCGTCTTTCGGGCAATTTCCAAGCTGTTGCTCTTCTGCTGCTGCTGCTGCTGTCTCCACTCTTATGGTTGGGTTGGGACTTCTCGTCAAAGTCACCAAATGTTTTGCCCGACGGAATTTGTTGTCAATGAATGGGCGGTGGACCACAAAATTAGCCGGAATTTGTGAGCGGTTAAGAAAGAAATTGGGGGAGTAAAAAATGGCCTACCGAATGAAAACCATTAATCATATTTGGGTTGATGATAATATTTTTCAAATGAAACCAAAACTGAAGTGAAGAGGCATTACAGCAGCAAACTCGAAAAATATCGTATGTTTATGAAGGGAGGGATTTGTGGTTCGAAAAAAGTGTTTGTCGGTGGACCGAAGGGTCGGAAAATGGGCGAATGAAATGACACCGCTTGAAATCAGCAGAGGGGCGGGGGGAAGGCGCAGCCACCCGTCACTGATCCATGCCCAAATTCAACTCCGACCCGCGCAATTCATCCGCGGAACAATCACCAGCCAACAGCAGAAAATACACACGCCATGTTAATATTGGTGGGGCGCGGCGAACTTTATGAAAATTATTGTATCACCCCCCCCCCCCCGGGGGCTCCCTTCCTCCCGCGTCCCGTCGCCCAATTTTATCCCATGACAATCACTCGGCCGACCCCATTTAAATCATCAATGACGGCGGCGGATCAGTCGGAAAAGGACACAAAACAACGCAAATCCGCGCTATTCATCGTTTGGTCTATTCAATAAAATAAACGTAAAAAATTAATGGATTTTTTTAAAAGATAAAAATGAATTAGGTAATATCCTAATAATAACAAATTAACTCATTAATTGAGTCCATTGATGGATTTTTTCATATTTTGACACTGAATTAATTTTTTAAAGAAAAGTTTTAAGAGGAAATTGGAACTATCGATATGTTACTGTAACTGTGCATATTTGTTGTATTTGTATATTTTTATTATTAAAATGTGAAAAACCGTTGGATTTATTCGCTTTTTCAATATTTGGTTTATTCATTCGCTTCGTTTCGTCCGTTTTCTCTTCGCTTTTCCTTTCGCTTTTCCTCCGATCGTTCTGTCCCCACTCAACTCCCATCATCGGCACATCGTATATCCGTGCATAATATCCATCAAATCTTCTAATGGCACAAAATAACATTCCGTCCTTTCGACGCCGTCGCCGCAATTAGACAAATGGCGCACAATCGGATCAAAGGCAAAAAGCCAAACTTAAGGGATTTGCGGACGGATTTGGCGACGTAAGAGCCAATTCATTTGGAAAGGACGAAAAGGACACTTTTTGATGCGCTTCCACGGGGACAAAGTGCCCACCATTCGTCCAAAGCTTTTTCATCATTCAGAGTCATTTGGATAGGAAAATCGGACAGGGTTTTTCAATTTATATTTTGAAGAAGCCCTTTTGCCCATTTGTAGATGGCACGTGCTGATCAGACAATTCGATCGGTCCAATCGTTTCTTTTTCTTTAGTCAGTTCCAGGGCATGGGCCCCCAGGCGATGCCTTTGCTTCTTTTCCTCGGCTTTCTTCCGCTGCCAGCCAAATCGACGAATGCCGTTGAATATTTGCCGTCAAATTCCAATGATTTCCATTTGGACGACAATTCTTTTGGGGGGTCGGAAAAGCGCGAAGTTCAATTGGTCGAAGCGCTGTTCTTTGGCCAACCGATGCCATTGCATTTTGACGGACATTCGCACAGATCCATCAACAACAGAACTCGGCGACAAACAGCTACACAAACGGGCAGCAATGCTTCTACCATTGGCGCTACAATTTCGCCGTTCACAAATGCCGTAGCGACAAAAGTGCCGCCGACGGATTTTGGGAAAAAAGAATTGAAGGGAAAAGTGGTGATTCGAATTGGACACATCGGCGCACAAGTGGTTTCTCTTTGTTTTGGAAATCTTTAAACCACAAAATTGCACAATTTTTCACAGGGGGCAATGCCAAACGGAGACCGAGTGTTGGAAATCAGTCGGATAGCACTGGTGGACGAGGGCATTCTCGGGGATGAGTTGGACTTTGAGTGAGTGAACAGTTCAAAAAAGTCAAACGGACCGAAAGGGGCGGAGGAAAGGAAAACGGCAAAATGCCAAAAGGGGCGAGAATATTAAAAATTTATTATAATTACCCAAAATTCATTTTTATTACAATAAAGCCGTGAAGTCCCACTACCCAGTGCTTAATGAGGGAATTTAGTCCAAGTGGAGCCCTCTTACGCGTCCGTAATCTGGGGGTACCTCCCAGGCGGGGATCGATTGGCCGTTCCACTGAAAGACTCCCGACCAGGGCTGGCCGTGATCACGGATCACGGGAATCACGGGGTTTTTGGGGTGCCGTGATCTCGGATCACGGGTCACGGATTTTTTCAAATTTTCCGTGATTTTGATCCGTGATTGCATTTTATATAGGGAAGGAATTTTTACTGAGACGAAAATTTAATTAATAAGAAATTTCCTAACATTGAAAATTATTTTTCTTTATTTTTAAAACGTCCATAGACCAATAAATTAACCAATGATTTGACATATTTTGGACAAAATCTGTTAACAAATTCACTCAAAATTTCAAAATTTTTTCCCGGCGGCGCCTGTCGGCACCACCGGCGGACGGAACATTTTACCGGTATTTTTGAGATTTTGACCCCAAAATAGCAAAAAATAACCCATTTTTGTCGCAAAAACGGCTAAAAATCCCTATTTTTTCTCTCCGTCGCTTAAATTATAATGAAAGGCTTAATCAAAATTTCCAGAAAAATTTTCCAAACACCCTATGAATTTTCTTAAAATTTTCCCCACTTTCTGTATCTTTTGGGGTGTTCAGATCGCCATGAAGGAGTAATCTGATCATGTTGGTCCAAAGATTTTTTTTGTTCAGCATCAAAAGTTAGCTTACAAATTAAAGGAAATTTTTCTGATTTTTTTCTCTATATAAATAGATTTTTCGTTAAATTTAAGAAAAATTTGAAAAATTTTCTTAATAAACTTAGTTAAAAAATAAAATTTATCCTTGGAGATTTCTACAAAAAGCTCTAACTTTCATCAAAAAATTTGCTCAAAATCGTAAACTTAGTCATTTTTTGGAAAAGGTACGCAGCAAAAAAAGCGGATTGTGTTTTGGTTTCTTTAAAATATATTTTAGGAATTTTTCCAGCGATTAAATTCCGATTTAAATTAAAAAATCATTAGAAAAAAAATTTTTAATCACGGATCACGGAAATCACGGGGTTTTGGGGGTGCCGTGATCTCGGATCACGGATTTTTTTAAAGCCCCGTGATCACGGCTCACGGATTTCCGTGATTGGAAATTCAATCACGGCCAGCCCTGCTCCCGACTGATCCAACTGACCCCTTTGGCTGGTTCTCCATTGCCTTTTAAGCGCCCCCTCGGGATGGGAGGAGCCCTATCGGAGATAAAATGTGGGGGGGGGGGCGGGGGAAGGGGGAGAGTCTGTATCGTTTTGGCGCCGCCGTTTTGGCGACGCCGTTTTGGCGACAGGGTCGTTTTGGCGCTGCCGTTTTGGCGCCAAGCCAAAATTAAAAAATTGTGAATCCAAGATCGATTTCAATTTTTAAAAATTAAAACTTTTCATAAAAATGTAAATAACAATAACTAGGGCCCCGACTTTTAGTGAAAAAATTTTTTTTTTGCTCAATTGTTTTGAAGAAAGGAGCTCAAAAAACGCATTTCCGCGTAAAAATTTTTTCATTTGGACGTCATTTTTCGTCACTAAAAATCACTATTTTGGCGTTTTGTCACTTTTGATTTGGGTTAATGTGGTAATTGTGATCGTTATCATTGTTCGGGTTCACGGAATGTAATTCTGCACCAAATTGAAGAGGCGCTTGTCTGCCGCTTATTTCTGCGTCTCTGATTTTTTGGCGCCAAAACGACCCTGTCGCCAAAACGGCGGCGCCAAAACGACCGATTCCCGCGGGGGAAGGGTAAGGCCATTTCCGGTCCCGGCCTTACACCTCCGGCCCTCCAAAAGACCGTCCCTGGTCGTTAAAATTAAAATAATTTCCAAATTTGAATGAGTCCTCAGACTCTTTTTTTCAATTTGTTTTACGATGAGAAATTTGTTTTGATTTTAAGCCAAAACTAAAAATCCAATTTTAACGCAACATAATTAGCGATATGATCGCGATCAGCAGTAATGTGTCGCTGGTGTACATAATTCCGCTCGCAAATGGCCTGTTCTTAGGTGTTACCGTCTCCCCCCTTTAGCCTTACCTCCTCTTACAGTATCCAATCGGTCGCCGCCTGCGGCGATTCGTACGAAGGGGTCGCTGTTGCGGCCGCAATGTACCACAAAGAGGTTCGAATGCCATTCGCAGAACATTCCTTACACTTTTTCAGAAAGTTAGAGCCTTTTTGGGTCCGTATTGTGCCAGTGGTGAGTTGGCAAATGATCAGAGACAGATTGGGTTGGGTTTGATTGGTTGAACAGAGTTCGAAGCGGTGGCCAAAATGTGCTCTTTCTGGAACATCCCCGCCATTTCGTACATGCCAACGACGACGGCGGTGTCCGACCGGAACATTTACAAAACGTTGGCCCGCACCTCCTCGAAAAACAGCAATTCGATCGCAAGAGCACTGATTAGACTGGTGGAGCATTACAATTGGAAAAAGGCGAGAAAGCGAAGAATGGGGGACGGTAGGGGGATAAGCAATCGATTGGATTAAAGCCAATTTTAAACGATTTTTAATGTTTTTTTTTATTTTAGCTGGCCATTGTGACAAACACAGGTAAAACCAAAGTAGAACAGTTTTCGTAATTTTTGTTTGATTGAAAAGGTCCAATTGCGTATGAGCGCGTCAGCGCCTTCGAAGACGAATTTCGGAGGACAAACACAGTGACAGTGGTGAAAAAGGTGGTGTTGGACGAGAATTGGGACGCCAATGATATGATCAGAAGCGGACTGCTGGCCGAATTGGCGACCAATGCCCGAGGCAAGTCTCGAAAAAGGCGGGGAAAACCGTGGTGAAAATTGATAAGGGGCGTGAGAGGAAAAGCCGGGGATTGGACAATTCGGCAATTTGATCAGTGGGGGGAGAGAAAGAGGGAATTTGGAGGAGCAAAGAGAAAGAAATATAAAAAAGAGCTAATCGTAAGAAAAACTGAAGTTAGTTAGGTCATACAATTGTGCTGACAAACAACCAATTCAACAATAAAATAATAATAAAATATGGAATGAATGCCTTCGTCGGCATGGGTAATTAATTAATAAATAGTCCAAAATTTACTTTGGGCTTTGGGAATGGAATAAGTAACAAAGGGTCGGTTTTGGCATATTTTCAGTCCGTGCATTTTCCCTTTGCATTTTTTGCCGTTATTTTGTTGTACGGATAGGCACAGCACTGTTTTGACGAGTCGTAACTCTTCGGGAAGAAGCGGCCCTGGGAGTCCTTCAGGTAGCAGCATTTGATTGTGCCGAACCGTTCGATGGGTTTGTCACAACATTGGTGGGTTCGGCTGCTGAACTGCTGATACTCCGGCGGATTTTTACCCTAAAACTTTTAAAATTTAAATTATCTACTGAGACTCGTCTCACGTATATGGAGCAGCACCCGTCGAACAGTTCCTTCAGATAAACGGCACCCCCACAGCACATTTCCCTCTTTCCGCCATCGTACGCATTTTTACCTGCCAAAGGGACACACAAAAAAATCCGCTAATGTCCAATTAAAAATATAATTAAAATTGATGACACTTTCTTTTGGCTTTTACTAGTATAATTAGCGTAATTACCGCAACAAATCAGCGACGGGTCCACGTTGGTGATCAGCGTCTCCTCGCAGCACAAAGTGTTGAAGCTGTTCCGCGGGTAGGCCATCCGTCCGCAGCATTCGCCCGAGGGAATGTTGTGCACCTGGACTAAGAGCAATTAGCAGCAACTTTTAAACAATGCTTTGCCATAATTATATGAGTACCACGCCTTGGCAGCAAGTCTGGTCATAGGCAAGGGTTTGGTCGCCGCAGCAGCGGTCGATGAAGCTGGAGGGCTGGCGACGCCTGAGGAAATGGAAATAATGGCACGGATTAACAATGACACGGCTTCCAAAGTCGAACTCGTCGGCACTTACCTTCTCGGCACATTGTCGCAACAGATTTCCTCGAATTGGTTGCTTGGTTCGTTGCCGCAACTTTAAAACGGCAATTTTTCTTGCCCGAGTAAAAAAAGTCAGTGTGAACAGAACCCACCAAGTGATACCGTACATCTGAAATGCAAAGGGATACGGTAATTGCCTATTGTCATCTTTTTGTACCTCCTCGGGCCGTTGGAACTCCTCACAATTGTCGCCACAGCATGCTTTCAGCAACAAAGGCCCAGCGGCAAGAGGAGACTTAGGCTTGGGATTTGGGGAGAGAGGTGCTGAAATGGTTTGTTCAGATGAACGGGGGTGACAGAAACGGGCAAAGGGCTTCCCTACGCGGTTTGGAAGCGAATTGGGCCAAAGGGAAGCGATGGAAAGGAGGCAGAAGCAGCAGCAAAAGGGCGGAGAGGGGAGGAAGAAGCATCGATAGGAGAACCATCGCCGTTCGGTTCAGTCCATTGGCCAATTCCGCTGAACTTCCCTTCGGGCCATAAACATTTTCACTGCTGAGTTTTCCGCCAAAATTTGCTGAAAGCTTTGCCAAATTGGAATAATCAGTCAAAAGTGAGTGGGTGAAACCCTTCTTTCCCATCGCCACACAATGCAAAAGAAGGGCGCCGTTCACATCGCGCGACAGATAATGGGAAATGAGCGAATTGAGCAATGGGAGGGGGCGGTGGATTGATTGGTTTGTCGATGGATGAATCGGACTGGACTAAAGCATTGTGGGGGCGAGACAGATGCGCAAACAGGGCCAGAAATCGTTGAATTTTGGGACTTTGGGGGAAGGCGTAGAGAGACAATGAAAAAATAAAGGAAGATGGTGATACAGACAGACAGACAGACAGAAAGAGAGAGAGAGAGAGAATGAAAAACAAAGGGGGGAGAGAGGGAGAGAGAGTACGATTTAAGAAGAGAGTGGGGGAGGGGGGAGGTGAATTTAGACGGGAATGGCACGACAATTGGCCCCAGACTCAACTCATTTTTCTTTCAGTGGTGGTGTGCATCTTCTCCTACACACGTGAATTAACTCGCGAGTTCATGAGTGCCGTAAGCCGTCTCAACATGGTAATTAATCTATCGTCAGTATTTTGAGAATAGAAACCCCGATGAATTTATCAATCAGAATATGTAAATTAATTGGCCAATGAAATGCCAATTTTGTGTTGTTTTTCCCGCTTAGAATACCGCCGAGTACGCCTACATTTTGCCGTGGCTCCAATCGGGCCCTAAAGGTCGGTTGTTCTCGGACTCAATAGTCCGTCTCAGCTTCTTCCACATAATCACTTGGCTTTTCCTCTAAAGATGCTTCTCCGTGGACGGGCACTTCCGGCGAGGTGCTGCAGCAAGTGAAGGACACTTATGCGAACGCGATAATTTTGGACGATGTGAACGGTTTCGACAACATTATTGTGGACACATTCATGACCCGAATTGAGAAGTACGGGATGAACCGCGAAGACATTGACCTCGTAAGAGCCGGCAAATTCGGCACTTAGCCTTTGGCAGAAGTTCGATTTCCCCCATTCAGCACTCAGACAAACACTTTTGCCTACCTCCACCTTTACGACTCGCTGAAACTGTACGCGTTGGCAGCGCGTCATGTGTTGAACAAAACGATGGAAATGGACGGAAATGGGACGGAGGCGGTGTTGGACGGACACCAAATTTGGAATGCCATGAGAAGACTGTCCTTTGAGGGTTGGCACTTGACGGACTTTCCAAAGGGAATTGTGCCGCCCTTTAAGGCATTGGCAGTGTCGGTGCCGCGTCCACCGGATTCGTACAAATGGACGACCTCGCGGACAGGTGGACGACACTTTGGACAAACAAACGCTTATTTGTTAGGAACTGACGAAACCGGCGCTTTTTAGGGCCCCCCAATTTGCCGCCTTTTTTATCGCGCCAAACCGCGACAAAGTGCTGAAAATGGTCCAAATGACCGCTTACCGCGTGCAAAATTGTGATGGGCTGATCAACAAAAGCGGATGCTACGATCTGGTTCAATTTGGCTTAAGTGCCCCTCCCCCCTAATCTATTTACTAATTAAGAAATTGGCCGATGTAATGACCGGCTTTTGGCCTTCCGAAAACGGTTCTTTGCCACCGGATGAGCCAATTTGCGGCTTCAGGGGTCAGGTAATGAATTGTAATAATGACTTTTAAGCATTCATTTCCTGCTTATCCCCTCAATTCAGCGTTGCTCTTATACCATCGAAATTGCCATCGCTGTCACGATTTTGGCTTTGATTTTGCTAATTCTTTTGGCTTGGATGTTGCGCCGTTATTGGTCACTTTTGGGAATTGGTCACGGTTGACTTAACTATTTTTTGGCCATGTTTAGCCAAACTCGCGCGTTGAACAAAATGTCGTGGCGCTTGTTCTGTGACGATTTTCGACTAATCGACGAAGAAACGGCCAAATCATTGGTAAATTGATCAATCAATTTTACCGATCACAGATAATTAATCCACAATCAATCACCAATTGCTTTACTAAAAATCAATTGCTCAATCATCCATTGATCACTAAATCAATCAATTGATAATCACCGGTTGATTGGAGATTCTGATTGATCAGTGATCGATGATTGCCCTTTAAATCGATAATAATTCACTGAATTTTCTTCCGATTTCGTCCCTTTTTTGTTTCAGTTGTCCCTCGCCAGTGGCAATACCAAATTGAGCAATATGAGCACAGGTGGAAACCGAAAGCACGCCATTTTGGGAGTGAATACCCACGCGACGTATCGCCGCTTCGTTCAAAAGCAACCGCTGAAATTCCTACGCGAAGATTTAGTGCTGTTGACCGCTGTCAAAGATGCGGTCCACGACAATATCAATCCGTTTTTGGGTGAGTTAGCGTTTGCCAATCTTATAGGGCTGTTCGGGAGAGAGTCGAGAAGAATCGAAGTCGAGACTCTCGGGCATCTGAACATTACAATTTCGACTGATGTTTAATTGGCCAAGGGATGTCATTCAACGAGAAAGAGGAGATGTACATCCTTTGGAAGTTCTGTTCACGTGGAACAGTCCAAGTTGGTTTATGTAAATTAAAAGCACTGTGACAGCACAAAACTACGCAAGTGCAGGACATTGTCTACAACAAAAACATGACTTTGGACGAGAAATTCCACGCGGCATTCGTAAGAGACATAACACTGGTGGGAATTGGGCGGGGGGGGGGGGGGGGGGAATAATTGATTATGCCAATTAAGGGCCTCGAATACTTGCACCTTTCCAAAATCGGCTTCCACGGCTCGCTTAATCCGTCCGCTTGTGTGATCGACCGCAATTGGTCGGTCCGTCTGACGGACTTCGGGTTGGCCAACATGTTGGAGCGGTGGCTGAAGGAGAGCCAAATTGTGCCGCTTGAGGAGGACAAAAAGGAGGAGGCGGAGGATGAGAGCCGAAAGCGCAGCGGGGGAAAGGACAATTGTGAGGGGCAAAAAGGGTTGGATTTGATGGAATAATGCAACTGGATGATCAGATTGTATACCGCAGAATGGGAAAATTGAATCGTTCGGAAAATGTTCGAATTAAATGCCAAATGCTTTCCCCTCCCTTTGCGTCCCATCAGTTAACATTTACTGTCCGCCGGAGATGCTGAAGAACCGAGAACAAAACCGACGGAGACGCATGGATCAGAGTTGGGTTCAGCAGTCCATCGCACGGAAACAGGTGAAAAGGGAAGGGACGGCATGAAACATCATCCAAAATGCCAATGCCAACAAAAAGGCCGGCGATATTTACGCCTTTGGCATTGTGATGTACGAAATACTCTTCCGGACGTTGCCCTTTCCAAAGGACATCGACCTGTCTGGTGGGCAATCAGCAAATTGTGAAATGAACAAATGCCCTTCGTTCATTGTCCTTTTAAGGCATTGGCTCCGCGGGGGACGACGGCTCCCGGCACATTCGGCCGACCATCCAAGACAAAGAGACAACGGTCCACCCGGACTTGGCCGCGCTGCTCATTGACTGTTGGTCGGAAAATGCTGAAATCCGCCCGAGTATTCGTCGGGTGCGGCTGAACACAGAATTAGTGTTGAAATGGCAAGTGGAGCACACAAAAAAAGACAATGCTTATGGAATTTGGAATTGGCATTTAGCCGGGGGTCACTGGTGGAGCAAATGATGCGAGTGATGGAACAGTACGCGAACAATTTGGAGAAATTGGTGAAGGAGCGCACGGAAATGCTGGAGGAAGCGAACACTCGGGCGGAACGTCTGCTCAATCAGCTGTTACCCCCGTAAAAGCAGCAGCCGACCGATCATTGGCACTTTCAGTCCCCCAAAAACGAATGGAAAATTAATTTCACAAAAGGGGCCCTCTTTTGCCATTGGCTTTGCTTTTCGCTGTCCCTTCTCCGCTGTGCCTTCCTTTTCAGATATGTGGCGGTTGAACTGAAGGCCGGCCGTCGCGTGGTAAGAGGCGTAATTAGTCAGCAAATTGATCAATTGGTGAGTGATACGTCACACTTTTACAGCCTCCAGAAATGTTCTCATCTGCTACCATTCTATTCTCCAACATTGTCGGATTCACGCGCATTTGCCAGGAATCGAGCCCACTCGAAGTGGTCACTTTGCTCAATGGAATTTATGCCGGTTTTGACGAGAAAATCCTCGAGCACGGCGCATACAAAGTGGAAACGGTAGGCAACGACACCTACAGAAACTGCTGCCACAAATGATCAAAATTGGGGCAATTAGATCGGAGACGCTTACATGATCGTGGCCGGGATTCCACCTCCAAAAGAACAAAATGCCGAGGCACAGACAAAACACGTGGAGCAGGTGTCAAGCATAGCATTGTCCATGAGGAAGGTTTGATTGGAAACAAACGGCCATTCAAAGTTATTCTTTTCAGTTTCTCGAGGGATTCGAAATTCCGCACCGGCGTCGAGAAAAAGTGGGGCAAGAGATTTGCACAAACATAGAAAGAATTTGACGTTAAACTGTTTGAGGTGAAATGCCGCTGGGGCTTCCACTCGGGGCCGGTGAGACAGGGCGATATGGCATTAATTAATCCCTTCTACCGTAAGGTTGCTGCCGGAGTTGTTGGCCTGACAGCTCCGAGATACTGTCTGTTTGGTGATACGGTATGCATTAAAAGAGCGGTCTATGAATTCGTATGTTTTTTTTTGTTCGACATAATAATAATTTTTAGGTAAATACGTCCTCACGGATGGAATCAACGGGGTAAACAAAATGCCAAATTTGGCAAAAAGTCGTTCTAATTATTTTAAGACTTCCGGAGAAAATCCAAATCAGTGAGCAGTCATTCATGATGCTTTCCACGCATTACCCCGAATTCGTCTGTGAATACAGAGGCCAAGTGGAGATTAAAGTTGGCATAGCGTAAAGATGATTAGCGGCATTTTGTATTACTAATTGCCAGGGGAAAGGGCTGTGCACCACTTATTGGCTGATCAAAAAGAGCATTGGACACATGTCGGCTGAACAGCGCCAACTCCATTCCTTCCAGCAATTTTACTAATTCATCGAAAGGAAAAACAAATGGAAGCCGGTACTTTTCGATTTTGTATACACATTTCAAAATCTTCAAAAATATGCCAACAAAAGATGCACTGAGTTTTTTGGTGTCACAAAAGGAATAATTTGCCCGAAGAAAATCTGAGGTTTTTTGCCATTTAAAGGGTAAATTATTCCCTTTGTGCGAACAAAAAAAACTTTTACATATTTTAAATTTTGAGGTGTGTACACAAAACCGAAAAGTACTTGGAAAGCGAAAAGACGGACGGAATTTGATTAGAGCCAATTAATGAATAATTAGTAATGACTGACAAATGATAAAACGAAGCACTCTTTTCACACCTAATAAAACTAGCCGAAAAGCCGCAGCAATTTAAAATTAATAATTAAATCAACATAATCAATGGGAAAGTGCGTCTATCGCTAGCAAATAATTCTCAGCAACGTTCTCATTTTTTTGATCAACGATCATATTTTTAGAAATAAAAGCATGGTAGCATTTATGGTAACATGTGATTTCGTCAGTACGGGGTTTCGTAGTAGTAATAATAATTTTTTACGAAAAATTTTAATAATTCATAAATAAATTCGTTCAAAATATATTAAATAATATGTAAATTCGAAATAAAGATTATTTGCTCGATTATCAACTATTTTCGGCCGGTCACTTATATACAAGCAAAATAATTTGTATTTATGCCTCGTCTTTGCTACTTTTATCTCCTATAAGTTCATTCTAGATGGTCGTCAGCAGGGATGGCATGGAATTCCGAGTTCTGACATTTTTGGGGTCGGAATTTCGAATTCCGTAAAATTTTTGGGCCTCGAAATTCCATCCATGGTCGTCAGCCATTATCATTCTGCATTAACCTCGAAATTTCGCTTTCAAATTTCTTAACTGTGTTGGAGCGCGACCGCGGGTTTTTCTATCCGCGTTCCACCTCTATTTCTTACTAAGCATTTTGAGTTTGTTCGTTTAAAAATGGCTTCGGCAGGACAATTTGAGAATACTTGTAGCGGATTTTGCAAATCTCAACCCGCTTGGGTATTTACGAGCCTGCTTTATCTTTCGGATTTTTTGTAATTTATGGCTAGGTGTTCGCTTTTTTCTGAAGTAATTTTCACTGACGAAATCACCGGGAACCGCATTTATTACTCACAATCGGAGTGAAATTAACAACAAAATAAAAACAAAAGCAAATGTACGGTATTCAATAGAGGGAACTCGAGAATTAAGTAATTAGGCTTATGCCTTATGGGACAACAACATAGAGATTGAAGAACATCGCATTTCGATTTAATTTCCGAATATACTCGCGAGGCCTCCCAGCACAGCAACGCCTTGGAAACTTTCAGGCGTAAGCGCAACAACCAAAAGGAGAATAGCGAACAGAATCACGAGAATCAGAATGCAGAGGCACAGGCCGATGCACACCTTCGAAACACCGCCTTAAATAGGGAAAATGAGAGCGACGAGTTGAGCTAATTGGAGAAAAAAGTCAAAAGTCACCCACCACCATCCATCGAACTGTCCGCTCCAAATCCCGAAGCTGCGGGAGTGGTGCCTCTGCGTCGCGTTATTCTTTTTGTGAACCTGTCGAGAAAACCGTAGACTTCAGACATTGTGATGCGGTTTAGTTCAGTTAAATAGGTATTTCGCTTTGCTAATTTTTTCAGTGTAAAATTGTATGAAAAATTGGAGGTCAAGTTGAAAAAGGAATGAAAAAGACCAGCATCCGTTCCGACCAATTGCGAACCCCGGACCCAAATTCGAACAAAAAGCAAAAAAAATTAATTCACAATTATTGCCCAAAATCGAATAATCCTATATAATAAAGTTGAGTGTTTGTATGTATCCGCCTTGCTTTGAATTGGCGTGGCGTTTTGTTATTATTTTGCGTTAAAAAATGATTTGAAAATGAAAATGTTTTTGTTTTGTTTTGCGTTAAAAAATGATTTGAAAAATGGAAATGTTTGGTTTTGATTTTTCAATTTGTTCTGATTAATTAATGCATTTGCATAGTATTTTATGTCTATGCTTATAGTTAGTCTATTATTGTGCTTTAGTCTTTGTCTATTTTTTATGATTTAGCCAAAAATGAATTGTTTACTTAATTTGAATTTTCTACAGGTTTGATATATTGACTTTCTCTCTGCCGCTTCGGCATTTTTTTTTTCATCAACGGCCGGTCGGCCATCCATGTCTTACCCAATACTTTTGATGTGTGATTTTAGTTGAAGTTTGTTTTGTTTGGTTTTTATGCAAAATTATGTTTATAAAATTTAGATATGACATGAAGAACTAAAGTTTTATGATCGCTCATGGTTTTGTATTCGTTGTGAATTCATTCACAAGTTTGAAATCTGCCGTGGCCATCATTCAACAGCTTGCCCAGATTGAGTTTAAGTGCCTCATCAAAGTTTATTGGGATTAATTTGTTTCGAATTATATTTTGCTTTGTTATGTTAATTATTATGTAAAATTTAGAAATGAGAACCATCATATTGAAGAAATGCTGTTGGCTTACAATTGGTTGTGATTTCATCTCTGAGTGTTGAACCTGTCGGTCGGCCACTCAACTTTTTGCTCTTTCGAGAAATTCACTACTTCAACTTTGGCGGCCCCTTTTGTAAGTGGGTTGGGAAGAGTTGTGGTAAATTTGCCAAATAGCCAAATATCTGATAAAACATTTGTGTTTGTTCTATGAATTTAGTGTGACACAATAATGTGTCTTATGTTTTTGATAAAACAATAGTGTTCGTTATTTGAGTTTAGTGTGACACAATTATGTGTGTCATGTCTTTGATAAAACATTAGTGTTCGTTATTTGAGTTTAGTGTGACACAATTATGTGTGTCATGTTTTTGATAAAACATTAGTGTTTGTTCTATGACTTTAGTGCGACACAATTATGTGTGTCATGTTTTTGATAAAACATTAGTGTTTGTTCTATGACTTTAGTGCGACACAATTATGTGTGTCATGTTTTTGATAAAACATTAGTGTTTGTTCTGTGACTTAAGTATGAGACACTAAAGTCTGGCATGACATTGATAAAACATTAGTGTTTGTTTTGTGACTTAATGTGCTTCTCAAATTTCAGAAACCCACACAAGCGTGAAGCAATGAAACATGCACGGTCTCATCATTGGACTTTTTAAATTATTTTTTGTTTTGTTTATTTGTTTGCAAAATGTAAAAACCTAAAGAAAACATAAACACTTAATAATTTTAATTATTCAACAGATTTTTGTTTCAATACCTTCAAAACTTTTTATTTATTTTAAATTAATTTTCAGGTTTATTATTATGGCTTCAATAAATGATTTAGATTATGTTCGAGATTATGATTATGTTTATGATTTAGATTTTGTTCAAGTTGAAGAATGTGTTGAGATCATAGACCAAGAAAATGAAATAGAAATTAGAAACTATGCTGTGTTTGAGGAGCACAGTTATGCTAAGAGACCAAGATTTGTGGATGAAGGTTCCAGCCAGGCATCTCTGAGCTTAGATATTGCCATTGCAGGACCATCACGTATGAGTGATAGTCAATTTGAAGAAAGAAGAAGTAATGAGTATTTGAAAAGAAAAAGAGAACGCGAAAGATTGAGAAGAGCAAACGAGTCACAAGACCAAAGAATTATGCGCTTAGAACAGATGAGAAATAGAAATAATAGTCAAAGATCTGAAGAAAGTGTGTTAGAGCGACAGCTACGCTTAGAACAGATGATTTGAAAGCCTGAGAATTGAGTCTCAGAGATTGAAATGCTGGTGGGTTGAGTCCCAGAGATTGGAATGCCGGAGATTTGAGTCCCACAGATTGAAATGCTGGTGGGTTGAGTCCCAGAGATTGGAATGCCGGAGATTTGAGTCCCACAGATTGAAATGCTGGTGGGTTGAGTCCCCGTGTTTGGAATGCCGGAGATTTGAGTCCCACAGATTGAAATGCTGGTGGGTTGAGTCCCAGTGATTGGAAAGCCTGAGAATTGAGTCTCAGAGATTGAAATGCTGGTGGATTGAGTCCCAGAGATTGGAATGTCATTGAAAGTTGGTGGGTTGAGTCCCAGTGTTTGGAATGCGGGAGATTTGAGTCCCATTGTTTGGAATGCCGGAGAATTGAGTCTCAGAGATTGAAATGCTGGTGGATTGAGTCCCAGAGATTGGAATGTCATTGACTCTCCTACGGTGGTGGGTTGAGTGCATTGTGTTAAAAAGTGAATTCTTTGAGTCCCCGTGTTTGGAATGCCGGAGATTTGAGTCCCACAGATTGAAATGCTGGTGGGTTGAGTCCCCGTGTTTGGAATGCCGGAGATTTGAGTCCCACAGATTGAAATGCTGGTGGGTTGAGTCCCAGTGATTTGAAAGCCTGAGAATTGAGTCTCAGAGATTGAAATGCTGGTGGATTGAGTCCCAGAGATTGGAATGTCATTGAAAGTTGGTGGGTTGAGTCCCAGTGTTTGGAATGCGGGAGATTTGAGTCCCATTGTTTGGAATGCCGGAGGTTTGAGTCCCAGAGATTGGAATGCCGGAGATTTGAGTCCCAGTGATTGAAATGCTGGTGAACTGTTCAACATCCCAAGGCACACAAAAAGTTAAAAATGCTAAAGAAATTTGCTGAGGTTGAGTCCCAGTGTTTGTAATGCCGGAGATTTGAGTCCCATAGATTGAAATGCTGGTGGGTTTAGTTTCAGTGATTGGAATGTCATTGAAAGTTGGTGGGTTGAGTCCCAGTGTTTGTAATGCCGGAGATTTGAGTCCCAGAGATTGAAATGCTGGTGGGTTTAGTTTCAGTGATTGGAATGTCATTGAAAGTTGGTGGGTTGAGTCCCAGTGTTTGTAATGTCGGAGATTTGAGTCCCAGAGATTGAAATACTGGTGGGTTTAGTTTCAGTGATTGGAATGTCATTGAAAGTTGGTGGGTTGAGTCCCAATGTTTAGAATGCCGCAGATTTGAGTCCCAGAGATTGGAATGCCGGAGAATTGAGTCCCAGAGATTGAATTGCTGGTGGGTTTAGTTTCAGTGATTGGAATGTCATTGAAAGTTGGTGGGTTGAGTCCCAGTGTTTGTAATGCCGGAGATTTGAGTCCCAGAGATTGAAATGCTGGTGGGTTTAGTTTCAGTGATTGGAATGTCATTGAAAGTTGGTGGGTTGAGTCCCAGTGATTGGAAAGCCTGAGAATTGAGTCTCAGAGATTGAAATGCTGGTGGATTGAGTCCCAGAGATTGGAATGTCATTGAAAGTTGGTGGGTTGAGTCCCAATGTTTAGAATGCCGCAGATTTGAGTCCCAGAGATTGGAATGCCGGAGAATTGAGTCCCAGTGATTGAAATGCTGGTGGATTGAGTCCCAGAGATTGGAATGTCATTGAAAGTTGGTGGGTTGAGTCCCAGTGTTTGGAATGCGGGAGATTTGAGTCCCATTGTTTGGAATGCCGGAGGTTTGAGTCCCAGAGATTGGAATGCCGGAGGTTTGAGTCCCAGAGATTGGAATGCCGGAGATTTGAGTCCCAGTGATTGAAATGCTGGTGGGTTGAGTCCCCGTGTTTGGAAAAGAATTTGTTGTTGGAACGGTTGGGACAACGCGAGGCGAAGGGATTGGACAAAATAAGACAAATGGGAGAAAGGGGAAGGAAAACGAAATTGGTTTAAGAGAAAGAAGGCTGATTTGAAAGCCTGAGAATTGAGTCTCAGAGATTGAAATGCTGGTGGGTTGTCCCAGAGATTGGAATGCCGGAGATTTGAGTCCCACAGATTGAAATGCTGGTGGGTTGAGTCCCCGTGTTTGGAATCCGGAGATTTGAGTCCCACAGATTGAAATGCTGGTGGGTTGAGTCCCCGTGTTTGGAATGCCGGAGAATTGAGCCCCAGAGATTGAATTGCTGGTGGGTTGAGTCCCAGAGATTGGAGAAAAAGCCAAGAAAATGATGCGAGGCCGCGAAGCGGCCGAGCCAGTCGATTTTATCATTCATAATTCTATAACACAATCGTACTGCCTAGCGGGGGATGCGCCGAAGGCGCTGACCCCGCTAGTGAATAGCAAAAAAGGCGAGCAACGCCACCAAATGATTATTTTGTGCAGTTTCAATCGATTTTACGCAATAAACGTGAATTTAAAAAATTCGAATTTTGTTCTAATTCGGTTCCGGAGTTCAAAATGAGTCGAAATCGATGAGACACCGAAAACCGTTTTTTTTTTGAAAAGTGGAAATAAATGTGGGGCGTAAACTGTACATATATATGTAAAAGATTACCTATATAATATAGATAATCTTTTCATAACATGTACATAAATATGTAAAAAAAATCCCGAAATATGTATCAAATATGTAAATAAAATTTTTTTTTATGGTATTTAAAAAAAATAGCTCTAAAGCAGGGTTACCCTTGAATTTCCCGAAATAAGAGCATCGCTGGTCAAAAATAAGATTTTAGGGTCAAAAATAAGAACATTTTTTAAAACACGCTTCCAAAACTTTGAATCGCTTTTTTATTCAACAAAATCAAGCATTACTCACCGCCAACTATTTTCTGAGCAATTTCGGCTTAGAAATGAGAAATTTATACATTTCCGAAAATCAATTATAAGATTTTAACAATTTTGTCGAACATAAGCAATTGGTAAATTTCAGTGCATTTAGAATCAAAAAAACAGATTTTTAACAATTTTTTCGGCGCATTTTTCCGAAAAATTTTTGGGTACGGGTGAGGGAAGAGAGTTCGGCGGTGCCGATAGGCGCCGCCGAGGGAAATTTTTTTTTAATTTAATGCAATTTGTTAACAAGTTCTGTCCAAAAAATGACCAAAATTTGCGATCTTGGGCTAATTTTTAAGAAAAAATAGGAGTTTGGGGGGGCCGGCGGTGCCGATAGGCGCCGCTGGGGGAAAATTTTAAGAATTTTTAATGAATTTTGTTAGGAATTAGCCAAATTTTTCAGAAATTTCCTCTTTTGAATGAAAATAAGACACTACCCCAAATCAGAACATTTCTTAGAAATAAGAACAGATACAACACCCCTGCTCTAATAGGCGCCGCCGGAAAAATTTTTGTAATTTTTAATGCGATTTCTTAACGATTTTGTTCAAAAAATGACAAAATTATGATTTTGAGCTAATTTTTTTAAGAGAATAAGAAACCGCCGAGAGAAAAATTTGAATATTTAACTGAATCTTGTCAAGATTTTGCATATAAATTCGCTTCAAAAAACATTTCTTTCAAAAATTATCATTAAAAATCTAAATTTCTCCCTGAATCCAAAAAAATAAGATGAAAATAAGGACAAAGAGCATAAATAAGAACAAATCTTACAAACAAGGACATTTCAAATTTGTAAGATTTGGATCCTCAAAATAAGGACAAATCTTACAAATAAGGACAAAGGGTAACCCTGCTCTAAAGGATGAAATAGGCACAAAATGCCATAAAAATGATATAAATAGGCCTAAATCACCTTTTAATATTTAAAAAAAAAAAAAAAAATTAATTTTTGGTTATTTTATTTTTTCATAAGAATTTTATAAATTTTCAAAAATTCTCAAAATATGTAAAAAAAATGAAAATATTTACGAAAAATTGCCGAAATTTTGGACTTTTTTTGAGGATTTCCAAAAAATTTCCGTAAAAATTCTTCAAAATATGTAAAAAAAATGAAATTATGTAAGAAAAAGTCCAAAATATGTATCAAAATTAGGCGCCGCTTCGCGGCGCCAACCGCTCTAATTTATAAAATGATATTACAGTCATGGTCATAAGTGTTGTCCCATCATGCTTTGAAAAAAATAATTGCGTATAAAATTGTCATTTTCCAATTTCAACAGATAAGTAGCATACCATTGGATAGCATTTTTTATGGGCTTTCCAATGATACCATATTTGCATTTGTGACATAAACATTTATTTGATTTATTTTACCATATTCACAATTTGATTAAAATATAGGTGGTCAAAAGTGTTGTCCCATTTCATTTTTTGGCACAAATATCAATAATTAAAAAAATCTAAAAATTCAGGTAAGCATAACTTTGGATGCTGATCAAAAAAGGTAGCAACACCAAGTTGATCAGATCACTCCTTCATGGTGATCTGATCAGCCCATTTTGGCTGGGAACGAGGGGTAAATTTCAAAAAAAATTTCTAGGGGGTTGGGAAAATTTTTCTGGAAATTTTGAGTAGGCCCATTTTATAGAGCACAAAATTCTCTACAATATTCAAAAAACCGCATGTCTCTATGACTTATACCGGCTGAGGTATGGGCACTTCAATTTTGACGTAGTGTAAAATGCACTATTTTCTTAAGAAATACAGTACTTTTTATAGGCACCGAAATAAAAGTCGACGTATCTCAGCGGGCCTAAATCGTAGACCCACTATTCCAAAGGCAATTCGGTAGCAAATTTTGTGCTTTATAAAATGGGCCTACTCAAAATTTCCAGAAAAATTTTCCCAACCCCCTAGAAATTTTTTTTGAAATTTACCCCTCGTTCCCAGCCAAAAAGAATAGCTAAATATGAACCAATTTAGAATATATATGGTCAAATTCGTTGTCAAAATATATATTTTTTAGGTTAGTAGGCGAAATGAATGTTTTTGGCTTAGTAGGCGAAATTTCGGTAGGCGAGATGTCGAGTAGGCGAAATGTCCGTACACCATTTATTTTTATTTATTCAGTCAATAAAATATCTACAGAAGGGAATAGCCACTTACTCTGAAGATCGGTGAATACAAAAATAGAATTGTTTTATAGCAAATTTTGCACTTTTTTTCCTTCGACTCACCACGAGATTTAACATTGGGAAAAAAATTAAACATCACGAAGTAACTTCAGTTTTTCTCTACTAGCAGAGATAAAGAAATAGTACGCTAAAATGAGAGATTTTTTCTCTGCACTCTACAAAATTGTTTTTTGGATTCTTTCACTTCTCGTCTATAAAAACACCAAACTTTGCAGAAGGAGAGCACTTCCTTTTTTTTCCGAATCGCTTTTTAAACTTTCCATTTTATTGTTTAGAATGATACCAAAATTGGGTACTTTTCCGTATTAGGGCCTAAGACCCCTGAAAAGTCAAAAGGGGAGGACCCTTTTGGGTTACAAATATGCAATTTTTTAGTCATAGTGGGTTTGGGATCGCTGATCTCTAACACTAATTTTGACCAATTCCTACCGAACTCTAACAAAAAAAATTGAAAACTCGAGCTTTTCTACTTTCGATTTAACTTTTTTATTTTGAGCTAAAAATAGGTATACAGGGGTTTTCGAGGGTGCTGATCACGAATCTGAACTCGGATTTGCCCAATTCCGAACCCCGGACCCGAATTCGAACAAAAAGTTGAAATTTTTTTTCAAAAATATACGTTCAAATCGGTCAAAGTTTGGCGTAAACCGCGCATTTTTACCCAATAACAATTTGAAGCATTATTTTATCAAAAAATAATAGTTATTGCATGAATTAGAGCTTTTATCAGATATAAAAAACTAAAGATTAGTCAGTTGATCAGTGAATCATATTTTTGCAGATCATTTCAATGTTACCTATGGCTTCTCCGGAGTGTTCGACATATGATCGAATGTTTAATCTCTTCGAAGCGCGTATCAATGGCAATTGTTGCGAAAAATTGACGAGGAAATTGCTGACGCCGATGTTGCTGTTCTTCAACATGTACGAGCAGGAGCGGAGTGCAGACATACGACAGGATCTCTTACAGGAAGCATTGGACGGAACTCAATTTCAGGTCGCGTCTTTTGTTTTTGGAAAGTGCAGCACATAAACCAAGTTTTAGTGGTTCTACTGGACAGCGGATGACCATTACACGGGCGTGGGCGAGTGGCGCGAATTCACTCCGCTGTCGGTTGCGCAGCTGAACAAAGCAGTCAGGGAGAAGAAGACTTCTGTTCGTCTGACGGTTGCCCAGCGCGTTTACTTCATCGACCTGAACGAGATGACCAAGCGTTTGTTGCCTGACCAGCAACAGCAGGGCTTCCATCCGCTTCACTCATCAGTGCCAATCTACGCAAAAGCAAATCTGCGCGGAGACTTCAATATGGAGAAGCTTGTCAAGCTGGAAAGTGAACTTAGGAAGGGCACTGAACGACACCGACTGCTTGTCAAAGGCATCCTGAAACTGGTAAAGTCGAGCAGCACTCAACCGTTGGACAACGAATTGGCACACAACGCGCTGACATTGTTGCTTCGCCTCGTTTCATTGGATGGGATGTCGCATGAGTTTCTGAATGTAAGTCTATCTAATGTATTTTCATTTTAAACATTCCCTTTTTAAGGGGGGTGGAGTGAAGACACTGTTGGAGATGAAGCGCAATCCAATTTCGGCACAAATGGTGACAAATGGCACGACAACGCCTCCAACACTGAACACATTGGCAACGCTCATTCTTCGCCAGTGCATCGACTCGGACGTCGCACTTCTTCAGTCAGCCTTCGAACAAATGATCACCGCAACTTGCAATGGCCAGCCAATTTCGATGCAGGAAATCACTTCGCGCCGACATGCAATGAGAACGAAGCGTTATCAGAAGGATGTTAAGGTTTGTTAATTTTCATTCAAAATCTGTAATGTAATTCACTCGCTTTCAGAGAGTTGTGCGCATGTTGGTCCCTTTGGCGGTGCGGTCGCCCTCACTTTACATGGACGCGGCGAAGAAATGCATGGTCATCAAACAAAACGAAATTCTGGTCAAAGAACAGCGCGCTGACGTCAAAGGCAATGGAAATGCAGCGGCGGCTTCAGACCAATTTCTTCAAGCGGTTGTTTTCATTCCTAATCAATATGTAATCGTCATCTTTACACCATTTTAGCTTCTGAGTCAAATCGTGACGGAGTTGACGCAATTTGACACATTTGCGGACGCAGACAAAAACACTCGTCTTATGCAGCCTCCAAACCTGCTCAAATTAATTGCCGAAGTGCTTCGCAGTTATCCAAAGGTGGCTGTTCCAATTTTCATCGAGCAATCCCTGGGCGAAAAATCGGTTCTTCGCTGGATCATCGAACGTTTCCTCCTCTCCGCTCCCGTCAACGATTTGTCCGACACCGCCCACTTGGCCAAAACCGTGGTCAGCGAGCTCGTCTCAAATTCGTCAAGTCAGCGCATCACCGATCATGTCGTGGGCAACATCAAATCACTTCTCATCGAATGTGGCGACTTTGACTGTACGGTTGTAACTTCCGATGAGAGCAACAACGGTGCATATGTGAAATTTGCGGACAAAGTGACCATTTTGGCAAAGCTGACAATGCATTTGAGGGAGTGTTTGCAGGTGCGCGTAATTAAATGGTAAAGAAAAGAGATGGAATATTTTTGAACAGGTGAACAATCAACACAATGCAAAGCAGGGCATGTTTATTGTCAAAAGCATTCACAAGAAGAACTTGGCAAATGTTTTTGTCAGAGGCATTTGGAAAATTCCGGTGAGTTTTCTTTAAATCAATGTTTTGTTGATCTGAATGTTAAAAATCGCTTTTAGTTACACGAGAAGCCGGGTATCGACACTGTGAACACATTGCTGAAGCTGCTCGAAGGAATGATGACCAAAAACGGCGCAGAATTCGGAGCAATGGGCGCACGTTCTTATTTGTTGCCATCCTTCTCTTATGACCCGCGCTCATTTCAATATTACGACGACGATGATTTGACTCTAAGCCGTGCTACCTTTGAGGAGATGGGTCGACCGGCAGCCAACATTGACCCACCCATTGCTTCGACTCCCCGAGAAGACCAAAACGCGCACCAAGAAAATCATGTGGCAATTCCTAACGAACATGGAGACGTGGAACAATTGGACGAATCGATGGGCGAACCCGGGCACTTGCGAGGAGATATTATCGACAGTATGTTGGACACCACTCAAGAAGAGAACGAGGAGGGAGGGGAGAGTGAAGATGAGTCGCCTCATGACTCGGAAGAGGAAGACATGGACACCGGTGAAGAATTGACGCAGCAAAGACCAGCGGTGCACGAGGGCGCAATGGAGGACGACCACATTTCCGAGGCAGCCGACGCCAATGAGCAGGTTCTGCAATCGCACTTGGTCGCTGATGATGACTTCGAGGAGATGGATGACGACGACGATGGCGAGGAGGACGAAGAAGACGAGACCGAAGTTGAGGGAGGCGGGGAGTTGGCCGATTTTGACGTATGTCATGTCTGTTGTGTTCACTTAAATGCAATAATTTGTTTAGGACACTCTGCTTGACTACGTGACAGACTTTAATGCCCTCGCCCAACAGATGCACGACATTCGACGGCGGATCAATCTGAATATTGATACGAACGCTTTAACTATACGACCACAACAGGTGCAGAAAAGGAACGATGAATATTAATTTGAAAATATTCAATAGGTGATTGCTCAACTTGCTCCGAACAATGTCCGCGGTGCTGTTCTTCGAATTCGTGCTGGGGCGCGCAATTTCTTGGACATTGAGCGTTTGGCTGCATTTAACACCGGTCAAGTTGGTGTTCTTCAAAACGGCACGGCTTTGAATCAACTCTTCTCATCCTTGGTATTTTGCTTCCTTTCTCGTTACGTTCCTCAACTAATATTTGCTTTGGTTTTAGGCTGGGTATGGTCCGGTTGCGCCTCGTGAGTCATCGACCGAAGATCGCTCGCTTCCCTGCTTCGTCGACAGAATGGCGGAATGGTGTCGAACCGTGGAAGGGCAAACGATGTTCGTCATGGGCGCCATTGTCTCTGCACATCTCACCACTGAACTGAGCGCCATGCCTGAAGCAACTGCCGCAACGGAAACCATTGAAAATTCGGAGCGAGGGACTGATTCCGATCAGAATACACAACAGCAACCACAGCCTAATGAAGCCGCCGTGTCCGAAGAAGCCGACCTTACAAATTTGGCATCACATGAAGCTTCCGACGATGCGGGTCAAATGACTACTGCTGTTTCCAACACCAATGCACAGCAACCCAACGATGCCACCGTGCCCGAAGGAGTCGACCCGGCATTTTTGGCTGCTCTACCCGAAGATATGAGACAAGAGGCAAATTTGAAAATCACATGCATTTTTTGATTCCTTACCTTTATAGGTTATCAGAGATCATTTACTTCAGCAGCAGATCAGTCAGGCGGACAATACCACTGCTCGGGTGGATGCCGATGTGCCACCAGTGGAACGGATCGCAGCAATAATGGGAATGGAGATTCCCGAAGGCACTCAAATTACTTGGAATTATCAATTTACATGCAAAATAATTTATAGGAATGGACCCCGCATTTTTGGCTGCGCTACCCGACGACATTTTCCACGAAGTTGTTCGTGACCATCAACGACAGCAGGAGCTGGCCCGTCAGCGGAGGGCACAGATCCAAGCACAGCAGCAAGAAGCCAATCATGCAATGGTCCGTCACCCTCACATTCACCATCGACATTTTGCAATGCCTCGTTTCCTGTCTCAGCGTGGAGCAAAACGATCGTCAACAAACCGAAGGAGGGCAAGGAACAGCCGAAGAAGGGCACCGTGGAACGCACTGTGCCGCTACTGGACAAGGAATCCATAAGCACACTTCTCGTCCTGTTCCTGTTGGATCAGGAGAAGTTCGACACTGTACGTCTTCAGGTAGAAGACTACTCATCATTCATTGCTTACAATTAGTATTCCCTTTGGTTTCAGAAATTGTTGAAACTGATCTGCATACATCCGGGCACTTGCGATTTCACCATTTGGGCACTGCTGTCAATGTTCGATGGGCTGGACAAGTTCAAATCAGTGGACGGTTCCGAGGCACCTGCGGATGGCGGCAAATTCCAATTTGGATGGATCAATGGGCTTCGTTTACAGAATGTTTTGAATCGGCCCGAAAGGGTCCTTCTGGTCACTTCAAACTCAGGTAAACCAATCCTGTTTTATTTCAGTAGCTATTGGTTTTTCCACATTTAGTTTTCATCAACAATCAAATTCGAACAATGGCAGCTCAACGCGTAATCGACAATTTGGCACATTTGGCTCGGAGCTTTGCGCCGAATTTTATGCCCACACAAATTCGTGCGCCAACTGTGAAGACGGACTCTCCTCCAGCAACGGCCTCCCTTTTTTGGAATACAATTCGCAGGTGTAATCCATTCTATTTTCTTCTTTGAATTTGATGTTTAGTATAAATGGGCGACCAATTGATGACTCTCGCAAAGAAGGCGCCAAAATGATGCAAGAAATGATCGCTGACTCCATTGAGAAATCGCCGTTGGCACAACTTTTCAGTCTGTTGGATTCCAATTTATCAAAGGAGAGTCGGGCGATTTCGGATCGGATTGTTCGCATTATTTCATCGGTAATTTTTGTTTTGTTTTTTATGGTTTATTTTCTATTTTTATTATAGCTTGCGCAAGCAGTTCCATCAGACTTTCATGAAAAGCTGTCCGATGAATCGAAGCTTTGGCTTGGGATGCGCTTGAAGAGCTTCACAAATGTGTGTTTATCGTTTATACACGATATTGTTTAAAAAAATAGCTTTAGGCTTTAATGAGCAGCTGCGCCGGAGAAGCCTTGCGTGATGGTCGTTCAATGTTGGCTGAGATGTTTCGGGCAATTCCAACAGAAAGCTCTACTATTCTGCGAGCAATTTACGAATCGGTCACAAACCATGGGAATCAATTGAATGCCCAATTAGTTTTGATACGCCGTGCTGCTGAATCTGGAGACGGTGTGTTTGGTACCTTGTGCATTTTTATATGGTTCGTTAAGGACAACAAAGCTTGTTGCACGTGTTGAAAGAGGTTTCTGGTCGAGAAAGTGTTCCCGGCAAATTTCTGAAGTCGCTGGAAACGGTGAGTTTTTCTTTGTTACGATTGCATCACTTATCACAACTTATTTATATATCTTTGGTGTTTTTCAGTTTCAATATTTGTGCAACCAGTTGAAAAAGGTGGAGGAACAGCGGAAGAAAGCGCAACTCACAAAAAAGAAGGACGACACTGAGAAGGAGGGAGCCGAGGAACAGCAGCAGGCAACGACATCGAAACCTCAAGCCGACACACACGCGAAGGAGGAAAGTGACGAGGCAACACTGGTCCGGAACATGGTCGATGAGCTGGCGCCACTTTGGGAGGAGCTGAGCAATTGCCTGTCACTTCTCGAGAAGGCCGAAGATTCTCGTCGGCTTGGGCGGATGTTTTGAAGCTGAAAGTTGGGGACATTACCTTTTGGCCTATTGCTCCATTAAAAAATAATTTAAATTTGCACAATTTCCTACTATTTGGCTTGGAATTTGAAGTGATTACCCTAAGTGCATCAATTATCATTCTTTCTTTGCTGCGCATTGAAAGAATCTGATAGGTCCAAAACAGCAAATTCAAAGAAGCGATAATTAAAAAGACGAAGAACCAAAGCCAAAGGAAGATGAAAATCTTTTCGGCGAACCTCAATCAAAAACAAAAGTTTAATAGGAACAACACTTCCTTCCTTTACATGTTTATCATTAGCACACATTGGACGGTGTGCTCTCGAAATTGGCCAATGTCGCGCGTTTTCAAGTCGCAGAAAGTGACCTATTGTTGTTGCTCATCGAATGTCTGAAGAACGATTTGTATCTTTACCCTTACAAAGAACTCAAGAAAATGGACGAGAGGAGCAGGTACTTCTCGCATCAGATATAATAGAATGGTCCCCTCAACGAACAAATATTGTTATAAATCGAGTTCATCCATGCCCAACTCATCCACGCACAAAAAATGCCACAAGCATATCGCACAATGGAAAATGCCACGACTAAGACCGCATCATGCTATGGATGAGTTGGGCATGACTCTTAAAAATCATGTAAAAATAGGGGAAGGGTCGATCCCCCCGGTTCGAATTTTCTGCCGAAAGTTTACTTAAGCTCGCCAATGCCTTCCCATGACCCCCCCCCCCTTTACAAAGCTCACATATTTCAAACTAGCTCATTTTAAATTGGTATTAGATATCGTCACGAAGACGTTGCAATCCGTGTGCGCCGGTCTCATCTGTTCGGTGACAGTTTTCGCGAGCTCTATCGATTGCGCCCGAATGATTGGAAGGCGAGACTGTACATCATTTTCGAAGGAGAGGAGGGGCAAGACGCGGGTCTAATTTTTTTTTGCTTTGGTTTCTTTTTGCCTTGTAATACCCCAGAAATTCTGTTGAAGGTGGTCTGTTGCGCGAATGGTACTCTGTGATCACAAGGGAAATCTTCAACCCGAATTACGCTCTGTTCGTCACTGCTCCCGGCGACCGAGTCACTTACATGATCAACAAGACCTCTTATGTCAACCCCGAGCATTTGGACTACTTCCGGGTAGCAATTTTGGGAGCAGCCCCCCCCCCTTCCTCCCCCGCCTTTACCCTTTATCAGTTCTTCCTGGTTCAGTTCCCTCCCCTCTAGCTCACTTGGGAAAACTTGTTTGATTTCAGTTTGTTGGTCGTGTGATCGCCAAGGCCATTTATGACAACAAACAACTTGATTGCTACTTTACTCGTGCCTTTTACAAGCACATCTTGAACAAGCATGGTAACACCGGACGTTGTGTTTAAGAACCTGAGAACCTAATTCCGACCTAAATTTTTTCCAGTTCGGTACCAGGACATTGAGAGTGAGGACCCCGACCTCTTCAAATCGCTGGAATTTTTGCTGAACAATGCCGTTGAGGACCTCGGAGCCGAGCTGACTTTTACTGTTGAGGTGGAGGAGTTTGGTGTGCGATCGACTCGGCAGTTGTTGGAAAATGGGAACAAGACAACGGTGACCGATGCCAATAAACACGAATACGTCCATTTGATGTGCCAAATGAAAATGACAGGTAATTTGGAGGGGAAAGAGAATTTCTTACACAAAAAAAACATTTTTAGGCTCAATACGGCAACAGTTGAACGCGTTTCTCGAGGGTTTCTACGAGGTCATCCCCAAAAAGCTCATCTCGATTTTCAATGAGCAAGAGTTGGAATTGCTTATCTCCGGCCTGCCCGATATCGACATCGACGACCTTTGTGCAAACACTGAATACAAAACATACACACGGACGAGTCCGCAAATTCAATGGTAATGCAACAAATAACAAATTGAACAAATTAAATATCTATTGCCATACATTTAAAGGTTCTGGCGCGCTCTTAAAGCTTTCGATGCCGAGGACAAGGCCAAATTTCTTCAATTTGTCACGGGGACTTCGAAGGTTCCGCTGCAGGGTTTCGCGCATCTCGAGGGAATGAACGGTGTACAGAAATTCACGTAAGCATTAACACAAATTCATTCCTCTCTAACAAACACGCACTTAAGTATACAAAAGGACACGCGTTCCAACAGTCGGCTCCCATCCGCCCACACGTGCTTCAACCAGCTGGACTTGCCCGAATACCCTGATTACGAAACTCTTCACAAAATGCTGCTTTTGGCCAGTCGCGAATGTTCGGAGGGGTTTGCTTTTGCGTAGAAGCGATGCTAGATTGAATTATTTATTGAATTAAAAATTTTATTGTTCGTTATTATTCGGCTCAATTGTAATAAATATTGTGTGTTAAATCGTATTATTTTATTCAGTTTAAAACTCAATTGCTGGCTCTGCTGTTATCTTAGGGCTATTGAATAATAACAAAATATGTCAAAACATTGTTATTGGGGGTTTTCAGGGTCGGAGAACCCGACTCCAACATTTATTTTGACCAATTTCGAATCCCGGACCCGAATACGAACAAAATGTCGAAATTAAAAAATTTTGAAAATTCACTTTTGTTCTAAATTGATCAAAACAAGCTGAATTTAATCAAAAATTGGCTCTATTTTGCAGTTCACACGACCATAAAAAAAGACACGGGTGTACTTTAGTCAATGCCCCGTAAAAAACGGCACAAATGATATACCAATCGATTCGTCTCGAGGAGCTATGCACGAAAAAATAGGTCTCCAGCAAGATGGGCCGAGGTTTCGCTTTTCGCAGCGGAACAGGAGGTTCGGTGCCAGCCCAAGTTTTGAACTACAACTTTTTTCATTGTTGACCAAATCTAACAATCTTGGTATCATTCGAAAGCCCTTCACAAGCTCTATTAGCCTTTCAAAAAAAAAAAAAAAAATTAGCTTGTAAAAAAGTTATTAAGAAAAAACTTCCAAAATTTTGGTTTTTTTGTTATTTCATGTTATAACTTTTTTGGTAACCTAATCGCTAAGCAATATATTATAAAAAGCTTCTAAACATATAAAGCTTTCAAATGATACCAAGATTATTAGATTTGGTCAACAATGAAAAAAGTTGTAGTCCAAAACTTGGACTGGCACCGAAACGGCGGGCACCGAACCGTCCCCTATCGCAATTAGTGCACACAGCGGCCCAATTTTGGGCTCCCAGTACAATTATGCTTATTTTTTATTTAGTAATCAGAACGCCAAAACTTTGCAATGCTTAAAAATTTCCGGGGATTTTCCCTTGTAAAAATAGAAGAGCCGATCTCGAGTTAAAAACATAACTTCGAAAAAATAAACAGGGATTCGATAGAGGGGGTCAAAATATTGGCCTATGCAAAATTTCAAAAAAATCGTTGCATATGGAAAAATTTTTTAGCATAGCAAATATTTCAATAATTTTAATTCTTTTTTAGCCAAGTCCACAATTTAAGGCCAAACCAAATAAAATTTACAATATTCTCCAGAATTTTCCCTTCAAAATGAGCATAAAATGGTTTTATTTGCTCTAGTATTCACCAAGTTATAAGCTAAGAAAATTTCATAAAATTGTCGATGTTGTACGTAACCAACGCTTTTTGAATATGATTTTCTATTGACACGAAAACTTTTATTAATGGGAAATAATTCTTCCTTTCTTCTTTAAACGAAGAAATTGAAATTAACACACAACATAAGGAGGACTTGAACCTGAGACCCCTTTTTGTTGACTAACTCACAGACCACTAAGACGAAAAATCCAGCATAATTGTACTTGGAGCCCAAAATTGGGCCGCTGTGTGCAATAAGAAATACAAAAACTGACCCGATAACTCTCTTTGTTGAAAAAAATTGTCCATGACCTAAACAACTTTTGAAACTGACATATGTGTAATTTCAATGTTGAGTTTTTAAAGCACTAACTTCTGGCTTATCATTGATCTAGTTTTTCCACGGACCAATGAATGCATTTTCTGTTTCTTATTCTATGTAAGTATCAACAACATCCTTCCTAAAATCAACAAAATGCAATTTGTTTTTCCACTTGCACCGAGCTTCGAGGCGTTGCTTTCTTCTCCCGGCTACGCCATATTCATCATCTTCCTTTTTTTGATTGCCCGTTTTCTGAAATTGACCAGTTTCGATGAAAAGCCAAAAATCACGCTGAGAAAGAACAAAAGGAGAAATTCGTCTCAAAAATGTTCACATTTAATGGAGGAAGGAAGTCAATGTGCGACTGGTCCGTTTGTTGAGTTAGCTGAACTTTTTGTGCAATGTTCGATTCTGCAAGAACTGTCAGTAATTTATGCATTCATTCATTGATGGTCCAATAAACCCCCCCCCCCCTTTCTTCAGTTATACTCCGCCGTCAATTTGGGGCCGTAACGGTCATCTCCAAACAATTGCTTATGGCCTACTCGGCCACCAGTCGCTAAAGAGGACATTCGATTGTCGGCATTTGGTTCGCTTGTCCGATGGAACAACTGCAACATTCGACTTGTTCGAGCCTGTTTCAGCACACCAAAATGGGGGTGATGCCAATTAAATCGAATTTCAGTGCGATTCTTTGTCAGGTGACTTCACTTTGGTCTTCTGTCCCGGGATTGCCAATTGTAGCGAATCCAATTACATTCGCACTTGCGTCCATCATGCCCAGGAGAAGGGCTATCGTTGTGCAGTTTTAAATCACATTGGTGTTCTGAAAAATGTTCAGCTTACGTCACAACGGATTTTTTCTTATGGTAATGTAAGCATTTTGAGTTGGGTTGGAAATTGCCAAAATAAATGCCCGAACAAAAGAATTAGGTACTTTTCCATTATGCGGCCACACCCCAAGGCGACGACGATCCATTCGATGACATTTTAGCTCAAATTCTCAAATTCCCGCTTTTATGCCTCCTAAATATTTTTTACGGTGCTTTAAAGGACGATGACGATACATTCGATGACATTTTAGCTAAAATTGCGGCTTTTATGCCTCCTAAATAATTTTTTTGCACAAAACTGGCGCTTTCCCCCTCTTTTTTTTAAATTTTGGGGTGTGGCCGCATAATGGAAAAGTACCAAGAATTATATTAAAAGTCAGTTTTGTATCTGATTACATAATACAAAGGATAAGTCAAAACATGAATTGATTTATTCGAATTTAGAACATTTAATTATTTTTAAACATTTTAAATGACCTATTTTTATCCTCCCGCTTCCCTCGCCTCATCCCTTAATTTCCTCCTTTATACGCTTCAAATTTCAGGTGGAAATGGTGAAATGGAAGCGATGTTCAGAGTTCTTGCCAAGTTGTACCCGCGAACTTATTTCATTGGCATTGGCTTCAGTATGGGTGCCAATGTGCTGACTAACTGTTTGGCTTCTGGACTCGATCCTTCTATTTCTTCGCGCATTCTTCTCGGCATTTCCGTTTGCCAAGGCTATTGCGCTTCGGAGTGCTTTGAGTCGTTTTTTTCACCTTTAATTTTCCCTTTTAGTGCTTCTTCCCTTTTATTCGATTGGCAAGGCGGGCGACGTTTGTACAATTACATAATCACTGAAAGTGTTAAACGATTACTTCGACGGAATTACGCAATGGTTGTTCTGCCCCATGTGAAGTCGGGATTGGTGGATGAAAGAGTAAGCAATCACTCGGGTGGGGTGAGATGGATTTTGCTGTCCTGAAAACTAAAAATTTTTATTTTAAAAAATATTTTCAAACGTAGAAAGAAAAAAAATTACTAGGTCGTTGCATAAAAAAGGGCGCTTTTTGAAGGAAAAAAATTTATGAACAAAAAATGAAAAATAACAATCATAACAAAGCCGATCAAAAAGCTACTTAACAAAGTAATTGCCCTGACTGTCTACAACCTTTTGCCGCCGAGATGGGAGTTTAACAATGCCCTTTTTGTAAAATTCTGTGCCATTCTTTGAACCTAGGTAATTTTCACTGGATCCACGACCTTGCCATATTCTTTAAAGAGCCTACCCTATAAGGAATTTTTGAGAGAAATAATTTAGCCATAAATTAAGTCTATAGGGTCCAGGGAATAAGACGGGTGACGTAGCATGTCCTATAAGTTGTTCTCCTGTCAGCCATGGGCCAATGAAATTTGGTGCCAAAATTAGGGACTTGGCCATAACCAGAAAATTGAGTGTAACTTTATTAAAAGTGTAACAAATTCTAATAAATTTAATATCATCTGATGCAGAATAACGAGATGAATTGAATGGCGTCAATTTTAATGCACTCAAACAATTTTTAAAAAAGTTATGGCCAAAAAATCCCAAATTTTCCCACTTTTTGAAAAATGGCCAAAAAAGGCTTTAGGGAAGTTGTTTAAAATTTTAAAAAAGGATTTAAAACAACGATTTCCTACGGATAAACTATGCTGGAATAATTTTGCATGTGTTCAAAAAATATAAGAAAAATCCTTTGTCCAAAGACAAGTGTTTTCTCCTTGGCCTTCGTTTTCAGAAATTCGAATAATCGCCCATAACACAATTTTGGAAACTTGTGCGATTCTGTAATTTTTTATATTATTTAAGGGCATAAAAAGCCTCAAAACCCCGATGGAATTATTTTGGATTTTGTTTTTGACTTTCGGTTTGGCCAATAGATTTGGAAACTTGGCCAAAATAAACATGGCCAAAAAATTTTGTTTTTTCTTTTTCAGAAAAATTTCTTTCAGGCTTTTTCTTGTTAAGCTCATCAAATTTCATAATCTGACCAAGTTTTAAGTCGTTTTGACAATTTTAACTCAAGTTATGGACGTTGGTGTAAAATGGTAGCCAAATTTTGTTGACCTTACCCAATTTTTTGGACTGTAACTTTAGATATAAAAGGACAAAATCAAAATTTTTGGCAAAAACATGACGAGAACATTCAGATAAAAGAATTACACACAAAAAAGACATAACAAACGTTAATCAAGTCTTTAAAAAAGTCATTTTGAAAAAGCGCCCTTTTTTATGCAACGACCTAGTAGAAAATTTGGTAATAGTTTGGTTTATTCACCCCATTCTTCAAAAGAATAAAAATTTTCAAAAATTCGTGTAAAACTACTTTTTATGGGGTTTCGAGGTCTTTTGGGTCTGTAATTAAATTATTTAAAATTAGTATAAAAACATTGGTTTTATCTCCATTTGTAGGTTTAAAACTTAAAATACATTTTAAGGTTATATGAGTGGCTTTAACGAATTGTCTTTTACCAATTTTTTGTTTAAAAAACAGCTACAGTTAGTTATCTTTTCAGAAAATCTGGTCGTCGACTTCGCTTCTTTGGCTTGACGAATTTTACAGTCGTCGGGTGCACAACTTTGCTTCAGTTTCGGATTACTATTCCCAAATAAGCTGCCTTCCACGCATTAAAGACATAAAGATTCCTATGGTTGGTCACTAAATTTTTTTATTAAAATAAATAAAATTGTTTTCAGATTTTCATCAACACTTTGGACGACCCCCTCGTGCCCGAAGCTCTTTGGGAACCAGTTCGGCAGTTGTGCGAAACGCACCCTCTCCATGCTTTTGTTTTGCTTAAACATGGCGGACATTTGGGCTTTCTCGAGGGCAATTCTCTGAGGCCTCGCTCGATAACTTGGCTTGACCGTTTCATCCTCCAAGTTGCTGCGGCAGTTAGTGAAAATGTGTGTTTTATTCTGCTATTTGGCAATGCTAAAAACAAAACTATTTTACTTAATAGTTGGAAATTGGCGAGATGAGGGCGAGCTGTTCAACCGTGGCCGATGTTTTTGATTCGGAAGAAGAAGCCGAAGCATTTGATGACGCCTTTAATTAGTGAAGCTTTAATTATCCAAAACACATGACAATTGCTCATTGACCTTGTGACCAAATCTCTATAGTTAGTGCAATTAATACATTTTTGAATCATATTCACTGCATTTTTTGTTGCAAAATTCTTTCATTTGCCGGGTTGTCATAATAGTCTGATTTTTTGATAAAATTGTACTGCTCGATTTTTACCTTTTGTGTTAAGTTTTTGTCAATTACTTTTCATATAAAACTTACAAAATCCGTTTTTTCGAATTTTGCTGTTTATTGTCAGATGGATGATTCCACTTTGTCCTCTTCGTCCGCTCTTCCCTTTCATTCCCCAATTGAGGCTTCTTCCTCTTCCTCCGCCACTTCGTCCAATTTCAACTTTCTTTGCATTGGTAATGAGGCGGAGAAGCTCAAATGGTTGGTGCTGAATCACGTGAGGCCAAATGCGTTAAAGAATATGTTCGAGCCGTTGATGCAAAAGAGGCGACGGACGGTGAATTTGGAGGACGAATTGGTCTGTGTGCAGGCGTGCATGCTCCTCCAATCATTGGTCGGTGGTCCGCGGTTTGATGCGCAAAAACACCGTTTTCAACTTTTATGAGCCCTCTGAGACCGACCGAAACAAACAGCCCGTGGAGTTGGAGCAGGCGTGCCTCTCTCTGATTGGTCTGTTGAGCACGGAAAAGACCCATCTGAACGCATTGGATCGCATCGTCACCAAAATAATCATGGCAGCATATGAGGAGAAAGTCATCACACTTTTGTGAGAAAAGATGGCAAAATCATCGATTTGGAAATTACCATCACCACGTTTTCAGATTGACTTGTCAGTTGTTGGTCGCCAGCATCGACTTTCGCATGAAAATTCCGCTTAATCCGCAAAAGATTAGATTTGTACGGAAAAGCATGGACCAATTGGACTACAAAAACATGCGCGACTTGCTCAAGCAGTTGTTGGTGGAAAAGTTGGACAAAATGCAGTGCCAATTGACCGAATATCAGCAGAGGAATTTGGCACCGATTGAAGAGGTGGCTCAAAATGAGAAGTGAACTCTATTGGATAAGGATATTTATGAGTGATTAATTGTGTGTTCAGTTAGTGATCGACTTGATTGACAGAAGCAAAAATTATTGTCCGGCTCTTTTTTTCATCAACGAAATCAGTCGCATGGACCCGTGCCACACATCCATTCATTTTTTACCGGTAATGACCCAATTCTCTATTAAAATTCTTTATCTTTCCCATCATTAGCGCGTTTCTTGGAAAATCCGCGAAATGATCGCTTCGTTTCGGCCCCTCGCCGAAATTGGTTCCATGCTCGGCCGTTCCTGGATGTGGCCCGTGCCCGCTTCGCCCTCCTTCTCTTGGAGTTCTCCGACGTGCAGTGCATGGAAATTAGACGAAAAGCAATGCAAACTTTACTTCAAGACGCACTTGCCGTACAGCAGGTGATTCGATTCACTCAACTAACAATCCATTGGGTTTTTGAAACAGAACTTTTCGAATAAATTGTATTTTCATTCCAATTAAATCATATTTTCAGTGAAAATACCACCCCACAAACCTACTTGCAGTACATTCTCTTCAAACAGCCCCATGGCCAAGACAATTTGAACGTAATCGCCAGTTTTTAGTGAGTTTTGTTCACTCTCCTCTCAAATTAAGCACATTCTCCGTTCGTCAACTTCACAGACTCCGTGCTCCCGTATCCAATGTGATGAGGTCATTCAACTGCTCATTTTGGAGGCGATGTGCGCCATGGAGGACTCGGAACAGCCCGTGCTGGCGCCGGTCAACCAGTACAATTGGCTGCACCTTTCCCACTTGGTCACTCATGCTCTGTACATGCAAAACTGCACATTGAGGTCAAATATTTTGTGTCAATTTATTACATTTTCTTAATTTATTTTCAACTTCAGTGAGCTGTTGAAAATGTTGCTGCCACAGTTGAGAAGTTGTCAAGTATCGTCGCCCAATTTTCCAATTTGTTCATTTATTTCTTTCTCCATTTAATAGTATTTGCGAGCGAAGGACGAGTTGATGTGGATTCTGCTCCAATTGGTTGCCTACGCCCGTTATCGCGAGAAGAATTTGGTCCAACAGCAGCAGCAACAAAATGGCCAATGCGGGGCACAAATACTCTCCGTCGTTGGGTTGGGCGCACAGAATCGGGAATTGGTTTTGGATATTTTTAACGTAATTTGGTCACAAATTGGCAATAATTTGGTTTTCACTCCAATTGCTCTTCAGGTTTTGTACACTGACAAGAACATGAATTGGGCTACCACCTGTTCCACGGAAAACCCTCTGAATATGGTTTTTCTCATATTGGCCATTGCTTTGACTGACTCTTTGTCAATTTTATGTCCGATTTTTTGCTCCGGCCGCCATTTGGATCAATTTGGTGCACCCAGTCGCTTTTCCCATTGCGTCCACTTCGGAAGAAAGTCAGCCTCAGCCACCGGAAAAACTGAAGCCACTCATCGATTTCATCGGTTTAAACTCAACGAAAATATCGTCAAATTATTTATTTTATCCAGAAAAACAGTTGGATGCAAGCAAACCGCTGGACAAAACGTTGGCCCTTCTGGCGGTCATTGCCAATTCGTACAGCAACAATCGCGAGGTGTTCGAGGAACACGTCAGCTCCGCGGTGTTTCGGATTCTTGGCCAGAGCATTGTTCATCAACAGCAAGTGCTATTTATACAAAGGCTCTTTTAGCTTTTCCTCTAACTGTTTTTAGCCTCATCCATCCGAAAAGTGTTGGGTTTTGCCCGGCGGACGGCGAACTGAACAGAATTTGCGTGCATTGGACTTGACTTTTCTGGACTCACTTACTTTCCATGCCAAATTGCAAATTTACAAGTCAACATTTCGTCTCTACAGCCAATTATTCCATAAAGATGCGACACCTAATTTTGCATTAATAAGGTGGTCCACCAATGTTACTCCATTTTGTTGTCTTTTTACGGAATTTTTCAGATTGCCAACCCCGGCACTCGTGGAAAGCTTGGCACGACTTTTGTTGAGCACGGAATTGGTCAGTTTTTCGGTTTTTTCCACTATTAACCATGTTAGATCGACCTTAATGGCGCCGTCTTTTACACGCACATTGTCTCCGCTCTTCATTATGCCACCAACGTTCCAACGAATGAAAGTGAACAGAAACTTTACCCCGTCCGAATTGATTTCTTAGCGGTCCGTGCAATTATTTCACACCAAATTCACTTGGTTTGTTCTCAAATTCAAGGTTTTATTGGAGCTGCACAACTTTCGCCTCCAAAACATTGTCTTTGGCTGGAAGTGGAGCATCGAAATGCGTTCCCGTTTTCTTTACCAAGTCATATATACGGTCACTTTTCCACTGCATTGTTCCATGTCCCACAGGTGCTTGAGGCGTTAGTACGGAGTCCTATCTCCACTGCCCCGTGTCCCTCCTCCAATACGTTGCAACTGTGTGCCCTTCTTGAACAGACCATCCAACGCTTTGTGCAATGCACGTGGCCACAAGATCTGCTCAACTTTTCCCAACTGTTGATGGGCAAAACGCTGCCCAATCCGTTGATGGCCATGCCGGAGTATTACCGTCTCTTTCTGCTGGCTGTCTTTCGCGCTGTCAAACTGCTCGGCGCCGACCACCTCCAGTTCAGCTCGCAAGATCTTGGTCAGCGTTGGCCTCTGTCGGAACTCCGATGGTTTCCGCCCAACATTATCCGTTCAATTGTGCCAAATGATAGTGACCTGCCGCAATTGGAGCAAATGCAATCGGCACAACAGGCACAAGAGATGGTCGAACTGCAGAACATCTCCTTCCAGGAAGCACAACGACTGATGCACTTGGACGTTGAATTTTTTGGGGTTTGAGCAGTTCACACAACCATCAATCCACATCCCTCTTCCGAGTTTCAGTTGGACTCACCGCCCTGTCATCCGACTTCTCCGTCATTGCTCGTCTCAATCTTTCGCTGCCTCCACGAATTCACCAATTTCCATCCCCAATTGCCCCCCGGCAAGCAGTCCCACCAAAGTGCGCCCAATTTCCCGGCCCTTTGCTACAAGCTTCTTTCTCTGCAAAGCAACCGCGACGTGCACCGGTCAACAAACGCTTTGGTGGACTATTTGGTTTGGAAGTGCCAAGGGGACGCGTCACAAGCGCCGTCGGGGATGCTTACCGACGAATCACTTTCACTGCAGCAAATTGACTTGAGCGTATGACATTTAGCATTTAATTGCATTGGCGTATTTTCCCCTTCCGTCAACAGATGGTTGGGGTGCTCAACGACATGCTTTTCGTCCATCAGTTCGTCTCCGTGGAGCGTTTCCTTCTCTCGTTGGCCCTCCACCCGTCCGATGACTCGTCCATTCGCACTTCGCTCTTTCTGTTGGCCACCCTCCTCGACAACAAACTCTCCTCTTTCTACGATCGACTGCACGCGTGCCATTCCTTTGCGCCCGCCCATTCGAACACAACGAGCGCAAACTCCGAGGAATTCTTTATCCAAATCGCCGACTTTAGCAAAGTGATTGTTGGCCATAGGAATTTCTACTTTATTTTTTACAGAAATACCCAGAATATTCGTACACTGAGTTGTATCGAAAAACAATGGACTCGACTTTTCAACAGTCTCCGGAACAACAAAGAGACCTTATGAATTTGCCTATTTATTACGGCCATTTGGCCGATCGGATCCTTCCGGTCAGTTGTCCAAATGCAAAATGTGCATTGAAGTTATGGAAAAGTTTTTAGCTAATTGATGTCATTTTCCAACGTGCTTTGGAGGTGGATATTGGCCCGAAAGTGTTGGACTCTTTTCTACGCAATTTCGGCCCTCTCTACCGTCTCCACCGTATAAATCATTGAAATAATAGTAAATATACAATTTAATTTGAATTTAGCGCAGCCAATGACTTTTTTATACGAAACGCTGTACACTTTGGACTCGTTTAACCGCGACTCGTCCATTGGGCGTCAAACCATTCGGAAATTTGTGGTGAACATTGTGCTGAAATTGGAGCAGGAGGAGGGCACTCGTGCCGGTGCCGGGTACCACAGCAAACTTTTAACCCCCGAATTTGTACTTCACCATCATAATGTAATCCCCATATTCATAAATTGATCACGACCGTTTTGAATTCAGATGCCTCCAATTCGTTTCTGTCGTGTTTTGGTGGAGCGAATTGTGCAGGCGAGCACATACACTCATCAACCGCCGCAATTTGTTCACAGAGACTGGCGATTTGCTGAATATCCGGTCAGCCCTCCCCCTCCATCCATTTTTCTACAACATTTTCCATATTATTGTACGTCTTCAGCCTGCCGGACAAGCACTGACCAGTGCATGGGTGGAACTGCTGGCCAGCCAACACACTCCCGCGGCTATTGTCGATGCCCTCGTCGATTTGGCCATCCGTCGACCGATATTTCGTCCACAAGTCTTTGGCAATGAACCCAATAAAAATAAATAAGGACTATTTTCCAGGACACTCTGAATGCGTTGGGTTTGTTGTTGACTGGGCTTCCTTCCTCCTTCCAAGCCTTCTTCTTGGATCGAATTGAGGAGTCCTTCGAATGGTCCCAAATCGCCTCTGCCGACGCTGACCCTTCGCAATTGTTCGAGTCGCTTAGCCACGAAGTTTACCTCCACTCGGACAGTCGCATTCTCTCGATGCTGGCCCTAATCCATTCATTTTGTCAACATGGCGGCAATGTTCGGAAACAAACAAAATGTTTTGAAATCAAATCATTTTAGAATTCGCTTTCGATTATTCCCGATTTCGTGATCAACCGACTTGCTCACAAAGTGGACAATGAGGCACAGCTGGTGTATTTCCTTCGCATTGTGGTGCCGTATTTGCAGAGAATTCACGAAAAGGAGCGGAACAAACACATGCCCGAGGTGTCCCATGGGCACAATGTTCGATTAGGGCAGCTGCAAATTTCAGCTATTAGATTTAATTGATTCGAGTTTGCTCGTCCTTTTCCTTGCGTTTGATTGTTTGGGTTTCTTCAGATCATTTCCATTTACAACGTTCTTGCCGATTTGGTGCAGAAGGTCGGCCGACTTCACTACGAGGACAGCATTTGCGACTTGCTTTACCAGTTCAAATATATGTTTGTCGCTACACGCTCAAAGAACAAACCGAGATTTTCATTCTAAATTTTCCGGTGAGAAAGTGGTGAATTTCCTCAATAACTAATTTAGTTTTTAATTACCCTTTTAAAGTATTCGATGCGTGAAAAATTGAAATTTTTATTCACTCATTCGTCGACAGCAGCAGCAGCAGCGGTGGAAAATCAGCAGCAAATGCTTCAGCAACAGCAGCAGCAATTGGTTGGCATTGGATTTGCGTTGACATTTTGCCAAATTATGTCCAATTTCCCTTCCCCTTTAGCACCACCAACAGTCCCAGGGCAATCTGATGAGCGGCGGTGTACTCCTTCCGCCAGGTGCCCATCCGCCCCATTTCTCTTCCGGCGCATTCCCTCCCCTTTCTTCGGCGGGTCAGCAGCTTTCATTTCCCATGGAATCAGCAACACATCAACAACAACAAGTACTGCCCCTCCACCATTCACAACAGCAACAACAGCAGCCGGCGGCATTGATCGGAATGTTTCAGAGGCAAAGTCGCGAGGACGAGGGGCAGCAACAGCAGCACCAATCACGACAAAACCAAGCTGGGCAAATGCAGCAACAGATCAACCAACAGCAAGTGGAACAAATGGGCACCGCTGGAAGCAACACAACCGCAAACCAACAGCAACAGGTCGTTTGGCGTTGCTTTCCGTTCGCATGTCTTTTTCGTTCGCTCAGCAGTCCACGCCTGCCCCCTTGTCCGTGTCGTCTGTCTCTTCTGCTGCCCTCTCTCCCCATTTGATGGTTCCGTTTTCCTGCCCGTCCACTTCTTCCCCAGTTGATCCTTCCACTCCACTGCAATTCATTTCCCATCATCCACAACACCAAGGCGTTCCGCCGCCGCCTCCCTACCAAATGCATCCGATGGCCATGTCGGAAGCACCCGTTGGGCCCAGTAAGTTTTCTTGCTCATCCCGTCTCTGAGTTATGAGTACTCTCTCCCGGAATGAACATATTTCTTTTACTAACTGTCGTTATTTCCTGTTAAGTCCCTTCTCATGCTGCTTTTCCTGCCTCTTCTGCTGGTCCGTCCGCTTCGGCCTCCTCCTTTCCGCAAAATCCGTCGATGGTTGTGCATTCACACGCAGCTCCGCCGCTTCATCACCAACAACAAATGGTCTCATCAGTCCAATTCCAACAACAACAACATCAACAAATGCTGCAACAGCACAAAATGGCCTCTGGCGGCGTGCCAATTTCATTCGGTTCAGTGCCTAACACATCGGCCGAGTCTTTGCCATCCGGCACTTTCTTCCCTATGGGCTTTCAGCCTCATCAAGTAAAGGCGCAAATAAATGAAGAGACAATAAATGTTTATGGATTTCTCTTCTATCAGATGCACTCTCATCAAACGGCGACAGAACATCATCAACCTCCACCAGAATCGATGATGGCGCAACATTCTTTTCCCTCCCATTTTTCGCAGTCAGGGTCTTCTTCTTCTTCGGGCATTCCGCCCACGGCGGATGGCTTTCATAGGCATGGGATGTAACAAAAAATCATTCAATTTTTCATTGTTTTTTGTGTTTCTTTTTGTATATTTCTTTAATAAATTATTGTTTTTATACCAGAGCATTGAATTCTTTGGCGCCAAAAAACGTCGGCGCCAAAACGACCCTGGCGCAAAACGTCGGCGCCAAAACGTCGGCGCCAAAACTTGTCCCTCACTCGCCCCCCCTTCCCTGTACCAGACTCAAAATTGCATAACAACACACTTGTAAGTTTTCTTAGTTCTGAAAACGCATAAACCATAATTGCGCGGCAAAGCGTTTAAACCGGTTTAAATCACGAAAATTTGCCTCCAAATAAGTCAAAAATGCATTTTAAATAAAAAATTTTGACAAATTTGGTATCATTCAAAAGCTTGGACCAGTTTAAGTCTAAAAATCAGTGAAGAATTTTTGGGGTTTTCCCTTAAAAATCTCAGTCCAACTCCTTTGCAATTGCAACCAGTGAATAAAAATTACTTTGCTTAATTTTTGGCTGAAAATTATGTCACTATTTCGGACTTTTTGCCACTATTTTGGCATTTTTACCCACTATTTTATAGTTAACTATTTCGAGATTTTTTGGCACTAAAGTTGATTTTGCAGGTAGATGGAGAACTTTAAGGGCTATCGAATGATACCAAGAATTTTTAATTTGGTCGACTTTAACAAAAGTTATATGATTTTTTGTCGAAAAACACTACGAGTTGAGGCAGTACGAGTTGGGTTTCGTCCGACACTTGTTTTTTTGTATAATTTTAATTACTTTGATATTTTTTGAAACCTTCACATTTTAACACATCGCCAGAAAATGTTGCAGTCTGTCAAAAACGGAAAAAAATTTGTCCGTGTCATTTCTCATTGTTCAAAAAAGCACGGAGCACTTGTGCACAATCTTAATGAAAGAAGAAACCAATAAGAACCGGAAAAGGCCTAATAAATAACAATCATTTTTTGTTATAAAAATTCGTGAAAACATTTTTGTGAGGTTTTCAGGGTCGCAGATCCAATTTCGAATCCCGGACCAGAATTCGAACAAGTCAATTCAAAATTTTCACTTTCGTTCCTAATTTGTAAGTCACATTTTTTCGCTCTTCCTTTTCGTCTGCTCTTCAATATACAAACTTTTTCCCTTTCTCTAATTTATGTGTTTGGCAAATTAGTTGTTTCTTCTGTTTTTCATTCATACGCAACAATTGCTTTTTTGGTTGTGGCTTTTCTGGGTCTCTGATCACGACTCGGACATTCACTTTGGTTTTTTCAGAGTCCCTGACAGAAGTCGAAAAAATTGAAAATTCAAAACTTTCAAAATTCTCATTTAAATGTATTTTAATCTGTACGGAATGACTATCTTTTGACCAATTGTTTTTTATTTTTTGTTCGTTGACTCAATGTTTAATTCCCTTCTCGAAAATTAAGAAATTATTCAACAAAATGTCTGACCAATCTGCCCAATGTTATGAAAAAAAGAAACAAATTTCGGCTCCAAAAAATTTGCTCGACGTGGAGGAAAGTGAGGTAAAAATTTGGAGTTGATGACTTTTCATTCGAAATAATAACTTAAATTTGTCTTTAATTACAAAAACATGTTTTCCAGTGGTTTTCGGGGTCGCCGCTGATCATTAATTTGAACTCTATTTGACGAATTTCCAAACCATTAACCCAAAATTCGTACAAAAAGTCGGAAATTCAAAATTTTCTAATTCACTTTTATTTTCGAATTCGCATCCAGGGTTCGAATGAGGCTAAAATGCCGAAAAAAGGTGCGAAAAATTTCAAAAAGGTACTATTTGCGGTACTAGTGGACTTTGTATCCCCTTTTTTTTTCGAAATTTTTCAATTTTTTTTTCTTTTTTATTGTCACAATTGCTTTTAGATTAATGGAAACACTTAAAAATTTAAAACTTGATGCTTTATTCAAAATTTTGGCTCTACCAGACGAAGAATTCGAAGAATGGCTCAGAGAACTTAAGCTTCTACACACCACTCGTTTTTGTGAATGTGGCAACGAAATGCGCTACAAATGGATTAAGGACCGGAATCAACCGCTTTGGATATGCAATTCAAGGAAGAACCATGAAGGAAAACGTCCAACTATTGGCTTTTACACTGACAGCACAGATCACTTTTTTCCACATACATTTCCGATTTTTTGTGGCGTAGGCAATTTGGAGGACCGGACATTTTTTTTAATTTGTGGACCCAAATCGCGGAATTGTATCCAATAAGCACATAAATCTCCTTTATTTGATATTTAAAGCAATTGTGACAATAAAAAAGAAAAAAAAATTGAAAAATTTCGAAAAAAAAAGGGGATACAAAGTCCACTAGTACCCTATTTGCAACTAGCGCAAAATGTTCGAATTTTGGGTTAGGGGTTCGGAAATTCGTAAAAATAGAGTTAAAATTCATGATCAGCGGCCCCGAAAACCCATGGAAACACGTTTTTATCATTAAAAACAGAAAAAATTTTTATGTTGGTCAAACTGTAAGTATCGAAACAATTATGGAATAACAACATAAGTAATTATAAAAGCAATTCTTTTCAGGCCGAACAGTCCTCGTCTCGACGGTGTTAAATGAATTCGAAGCTTTTACCCAAGAAAATGCATCTTTGAAAAAGAATTTCACTTTTTCGAATTCAGGTCCGGGGTTCGGATTGGGCAAGTCCAAGTTCAGATTCGTAAGCAGCAAGCACCCTCGAAACCCCTAAAAATTATTTTTGATCCCAAAATTTAAAAAAACAATTTCCAGATCGAATGCACAGGATGGAAGTGCGCAACACCATTTCCATGTGTGCCTCCATTTTGGCGATCGTGATCAGCGGCGCAGTTTTTTTTTGCAAAAAGTGATCTGAATTTTTTTTTGATGACACTTGTTGTAAAATAATTTTGTTTTGGCTTATTTATTTGTCAGTTCCAAAAAGCGTAGGATTTCGCTTTTCAATATACAAATATTTCATTATTTTATCACTGCCATTGATTTCTGATTTGCTAATTTGTCCGTCCTGACGAAGAGGCATGAAATGGTGGGCTCAAAGTGAAGATTCTTCACAATGCCAAACCAAACTTAGGCTCTTTGCATGTGGCAACATGGAGAAGAGGCACTGGCCAAGGCGTTGGTGGCATGTCGCATTTACAAAAGTTTGGCCAATGAAATCCCGAATTATGGGGGTCTATTTTACAAAATTTTTCGCCAAAAAATTAATATTTTTTGCCATTTTGGCCTCCAACTGCGACTCGTCACTAAAAGGCATTGGCAATCTAAGCAGAAGTTGTGGGTGGTCGAACGGGGATTGGACCACTCGAGGCAACCACCAACCAGTGAGTCGAACACTTCTTGCGGGTCAAGCCCTCCTGGCGACTGGGCCACACGCTTTTTCTTCTCCTCCACCTCCATTTCGCTTAGCAATCGCCTCCCGTTTGTCCCGCGCGCGTTTTCTCAGACGTAAGCAAATGGAGAGTTTTACGGAGGTGAAGTTCAACGACTGCATGCTTCCGTGTGAGTGCGACGTGCGTCGGCGCTCTTCGGCTGTGGCACCGCCTCTTTCGCCCGCGTCCGACTCGTCGCCGTCGCTTTCACTGTCAGAAGACGAGGACGAAGAGTAGGAATCTGAGGAGGACGACGACGATTCGTTGATGTCCTTCTGATGTTCAGCTGCGGTCTGAGGCTGAAGCAGCAATTCTTCGCGGGATTTGAATTCGAGCAGAAAGATTGAGGGAGGAAACAGAATGCCCATGAGCACTTTGATGTTGGAGTTGCTTCGAATACGGAGACCGCCGTGCCAAAGGTCGGCCAACAAAATTTGGCAGCTAAAAAGGCATGACAATTACTAGCAGCAATCAATGCTAAGAACTGCTACCAAGGGTGTGCCAGGAATTGCTTGTTGTTCACAATGACGGCCAGTGACAAGCATGTCTGGTGGCCCCAATAGCTAAGTTCGTATGTCAGCAACTGAAGCGTTTGTGCGTCATCTTCTTTATAGCAATGGTCGAGCAATTCCAGTGAAAGTTGCCGAAACTCCTGAAAAGCGTGCAAATTGTTAATTAAGCAAGTGATTTAAGGAGTTGAATGCTTTTGCTCACTTCGGCATACGTCTTAAGTTCCTCACATACTTCCACTTCCAAGTAATCCTCCGCTGCCTCATTGGCCAAACTTTTGTAAATGCGACATGCCACCAACGCCTTGGCCAGTGCCTCTTCTCCGTGTTGCCACATGCAAAGAGCCTAAGTTTGGTTTGGCATTGTGAAGAATCTTCACTTTGAGCCCACCATTTCATGCCTCTTCGTCAGGACGGACAAATTAGCAAATCAGAAATCAATGGCAGTGATAAAATAATGAAATATTTGTATATTGAAAAGCGAAATCCTACGCTTTTTGGAACTGACAAATAAATAAGCCAAAACAAAATTATTTTACAACAAGTGTCATCACAAAAAAATTCAGATCACTTTTTGCAAAAAAAAACTGCGCCGCTGATCACGATCGCCAAAATCGAGGCACACATTTTCATCTCCGCCTCTCGCTCTACACGAGCCTGATGACGCCAAGCGGAACAATGAAGCGGTGTCAACGTTTGATGCAATTTTTAGGGGTTTCGAGGGTGCTTGCTGCTTACGAATCTGAACTTGGACTTGCCCAATCCGAACCCCGGACCTGAATTCGAAAAAGTGAAATTCTTTTTCAAAGATGCATTTTCTTGGGTAAAAGCTTCGAATTCATTTAACACCTATTTTTTGTTCGAATTCGGGTCAGGGATTTGGAATTGGGCAAATTCGATTTCATATTCGTGGCCATCACTCTCAAAAACGCTAGGAAACTGATTTTAACCCAAAATAAAAAAGAAGTTAGGGACGACATTCTTTACGTATATAATTTAAATTAAAAAAATAAAATAGGATTTTCGATTTCTGTGTTCGAGTTTGAGTTTTTGTCAAAACAAAATGTCATTTCACTTAGAATTCAAACTTCAATTGATGGTGGCAATGGCAACTGTTAGTTCATCTAGCAATAATACATGTAAACCAAGTGAAAGTTATTCCGCCTCAAAAATACCTCAATGTGCGGAAACAATCAAAAAAATGTGAATTGGTAAATATAACCGGCACAACTCCCAAATACACTCACGTCCAATAAGCGGAAATCTTGTCGATGGTGTAGAAAGCCACTGAAGTAGCGACGGAAAGTCCGGCAAGGACAACAGCGTTGGCAGTCAGCTTAAAGGGTTTGACTTGGAGCTGAGGAAGCTGAACATGTAGGTTGCCTACCGCCTTGATATCATGTTTTTTGAGTGTTGGCACCAAAAAACAGCCGCTGAGCAGCGTCGCACCGTACAGTCCCAATGCGATTTTTGAGTCGGTGCAACTGAATCCTGAACCATTCATTTTCATCCATTAATTGTCAAAAAACCTGACACCTCCTCCGATTTTGTAGACCAAATAGGACGCGTAACCGAACGGAATGGTGACGGCAGTGTTGGCCAGCAAATAATTGTATTTGCAACAATGGGCGAAAGAAGGAAACTCTTGTTTCTAAAAGCTGAATGGAGTAAATTCTCTGGTGTCAGCAAACCTTGAGGAATTGAACCAATTCCTGATCTTTGATGGCCATCGTTGAGCCCACGAAGGCGCCAATGGAAGGAACGGCGGCGCACAAAAGTGCGTTGCGGGTGTCCACAGAAGTCAAAGCAAGAAGCATAGTAAAGACAAATTGAAAGAAAGAAGAGAATGACAGCGTTAGAATTGAGTCTTCTGTCGATAAAGGCAGAAAAGGAAAAGTGATTACGGCAATCAGAAATTTTTCACACAAAGCGGTAATTTTAAAACAAAATTGTGGCAAAAGTCGGGAGGGAATTGCCACAAACTGGGGGGTAGGATGGCAGGCAGCAGTTTCCTGCAATTGAATACCTAACAGACAGAGGAGGGTCAGACATTAATGAACCCAATAAAAATAAATAAGGACTATTTTCCAGGACACTCTGAATGCGTTGGGTTTGTTGTTGACTGGGCTTCCTTCCTCCTTCCAAGCCTTCTTCTTGGATCGAATTGAGGAGTCCTTCGAATGGTCCCAAATCGCCTCTGCCGACGCTGACCCTTCGCAATTGTTCGAGTCGCTTAGCCACGAAGTTTACCTCCACTCGGACAGTCGCATTCTCTCGATGCTGGCCCTAATCCATTCATTTTGTCAACATGGCGGCAATGTTCGGAAACAAACAAAATGTTTTGAAATCAAATCATTTTAGAATTCGCTTTCGATTATTCCCGATTTCGTGATCAACCGACTTGCTCACAAAGTGGACAATGAGGCACAGCTGGTGTATTTCCTTCGCATTGTGGTGCCGTATTTGCAGAGAATTCACGAAAAGGAGCGGAACAAACACATGCCCGAGGTGTCCCATGGGCACAATGTTCGATTAGGGCAGCTGCAAATTTCAGCTATTAGATTTAATTGATTCGAGTTTGCTCGTCCTTTTCCTTGCGTTTGATTGTTTGGGTTTCTTCAGATCATTTCCATTTACAACGTTCTTGCCGATTTGGTGCAGAAGGTCGGCCGACTTCACTACGAGGACAGCATTTGCGACTTGCTTTACCAGTTCAAATATATGTTTGTCGGCTACACGCTCAAAGAACAAACCGAGATTTTCATTCTAAATTTTCCGGTGAGAAAGTGGTGAATTTCCTCAATAACTAATTTAGTTTTTAATTACCCTTTTAAAGTATTCGATGCGTGAAAAATTGAAATTTTTATTCACTCATTCGTCGACAGCAGCAGCAGCAGCGGTGGAAAATCAGCAGCAAATGCTTCAGCAACAGCAGCAGCAATTGGTTGGCATTGGATTTGCGTTGACATTTTGCCAAATTATGTCCAATTTCCCTTCCCCTTTAGCACCACCAACAGTCCCAGGGCAATCTGATGAGCGGCGGTGTACTCCTTCCGCCAGGTGCCCATCCGCCCCATTTCTCTTCCGGCGCATTCCCTCCCCTTTCTTCGGCGGGTCAGCAGCTTTCATTTCCCATGGAATCAGCAACACATCAACAACAACAAGTACTGCCCCTCCACCATTCACAACAGCAACAACAGCAGCCGGCGGCATTGATCGGAATGTTTCAGAGGCAAAGTCGCGAGGACGAGGGGCAGCAACAGCAGCACCAATCACGACAAAACCAAGCTGGGCAAATGCAGCAACAAATCAACCAACAGCAAGTGGAACAAATGGGCACCGCTGGAAGCAACACAACCGCAAACCAACAGCAACAGGTCGTTGGCGTTGCTTTCCGTTCGCATGTCTTTTTCGTTCGCTCAGCAGTCCACGCCTGCCCCCTTGTCCGTGTCGTCTGTCTCTTCTGCTGCCCTCTCTCCCCATTTGATGGTTCCGTTTTCCTGCCCGTCCACTTCTTCCCCAGTTGATCCTTCCACTCCACTGCAATTCATTTCCCATCATCCACAACACCAAGGCGTTCCGCCGCCGCCTCCCTACCAAATGCATCCGATGGCCATGTCGGAAGCACCCGTTGGGCCCAGTAAGTTTTCTTGCTCATCCCGTCTCTGAGTTATGAGTACTCTCTCCCGGAATGAACATATTTCTTTTACTAACTGTCGTTATTTCCTGTTAAGTCCCTTCTCATGCTGCTTTTCCTGCCTCTTCTGCTGGTCCGTCCGCTTCGGCCTCCTCCTTTCCGCAAAATCCGTCGATGGTTGTGCATTCACACGCAGCTCCGCCGCTTCATCACCAACAACAAATGGTCTCATCAGTCCAATTCCAACAACAACAACATCAACAAATGCTGCAACAGCACCAAATGGCCTCTGGCGGCGTGCCAATTTCATTCGGTTCAGTGCCTAACACATCGGCCGAGTCTTTGCCATCCGGCACTTTCTTCCCTATGGGCTTTCAGCCTCATCAAGTAAAGGCGCAAATAAATGAAGAGACAATAAATGTTTATGGATTTCTCTTCTATCAGATGCACTCTCATCAAACGGCGACAGAACATCATCAACCGGACCCGTCTAATTGTAAATTTTTCATTTTTTTAAGTTAATTGAATCCACACTAATTAATTCGCTTTTGTCCCTCATTCCGCCCACGGCGGATGGCTTTCATAGGCATGGGATGTAACAAAAAATCATTCAATTTTTCATTGTTTTTTGTGTTTCTTTTTGTATATTTCTTTAATAAATTATTGTTTTTATACCAGAGCATTGAATTCTTTTTTTCTTTTAAATGGAGTCCATTTGCCCAAACAATATGGGACGGTCTCTCATTAATCACAATGTTTCCACCCTTGTCCCTCACTCGCCCCCCCTTCCCTGTACCAGACTCAAAATTGCATAACAACACACTTGTAAGTTTTCTTAGTTCTGAAAACGCATAAACCATAATTGCGCGGCAAAGCGTTTAAACCGGTTTAAATCACGAAAATTTGCCTCCAAATAAGTCAAAAATGCATTTTAAATAAAAAATTTTGACAAATTTGGTATCATTCAAAAGCTTGGACCAGTTTAAGTCTAAAAATCAGTGAAGAATTTTTGGGGTTTTCCCTTAAAAATCTCAGTCCAACTCCTTTGCAATTGCAACCAGTGAATAAAAATTACTTTGCTTAATTTTTGGCTGAAAATTATGTCACTATTTCGGACTTTTTGCCACTATTTTGGCATTTTTACCCACTATTTTATAGTTAACTATTTCGAGATTTTTTGGCACTAAAGTTGATTTTGCAGGTAGATGGAGAACTTTAAGGGCTATCGAATGATACCAAGAATTTTTAATTTGGTCGACTTTAACAAAAGTTATATGATTTTTTGTCGAAAAACACTACGAGTTGAGGCAGTACGAGTTGGGTTTCGTCCGACACTTGTTTTTTTGTATAATTTTAATTACTTTGATATTTTTTGAAACCTTCACATTTTAACACATCGCCAGAAAATGTTGCAGTCTGTCAAAAACGGAAAAAAATTTGTCCGTGTCATTTCTCATTGTTCAAAAAAGCACGGAGCACTTGTGCACAATCTTAATGAAAGAAGAAACCAATAAGAACCGGAAAAGGCCTAATAAATAACAATCATTTTTTGTTATAAAAATTCGTGAAAACATTTTTGTGGGGTTTTCAGGGTCGCAGATCCAATTTCGAATCCCGGACCAGAATTCGAACAAGTCAATTCAAAATTTTCACTTTCGTTCCTAATTTGTAAGTCACATTTTTTCGCTCTTCCTTTTCGTCTGCTCTTCAATATACAAACTTTTTCCCTTTCTCTAATTTATGTGTTTGGCAAATTAGTTGTTTCTTCTGTTTTTCATTCATACGCAACAATTGCTTTTTTGGTTGTGGCTTTTCTGGGTCTCTGATCACGACTCGGACATTCACTTTGGTTTTTTCATTGGAGATGATTAATTTTCCGTCGCTATCATTTTTCTGTCCATCCTCGCGAATCGCTTTCGTCTCTTTTTGCAATCATTGCCATTGTTCGATTGCAACACACAACAAAGTTGAGTGAGCAAATCGCAAGCGAACGGCAAAGGACAAGTGTTGGCCAAACAAGCTTAAAAAAGTGGGAATGATCAGTGAAAGGATTTTCAGGCCCAAAAATTATCAAAATACGAAAAAAAATTTGCTCGACGTGGAGGAAAGTGAGGTAAAAATTTGGAGTTGATGACTTTTCATTCGAAATAATAACTTAAATTTGTCTTTAATTACAAAAACATGTTTTCCAGTGGTTTTCGGGGTCGCCGCTGATCATTAATTTGAACTCTATTTGACGAATTTCCAAACCATTAACCCAAAATTCGTACAAAAAGTCGGAAATTCAAAATTTTCTAATTCACTTTTATTTTCAAGCACAGCTTGCGTAATTGCATGTTTGAGCACGGATGAAGACGAAATTAGAGGAGAAATGGAGGAGTACTATTTGCGGTACTAGTGGACTTTGTATCCCTTTTTTTTTCGAAATTTTTCAATTTTTTTTTCTTTTTTATTGTCACAATTGCTTTTAGATTAATGGAAACACTTAAAAATAACAAAATAAAAGGGAAAAAGGGGGGGGGAACTCATTGTTATGCCAGAGGGAAAGTCAGTCTAAAATGCTCCCTCCCCTTTTTTTTTATTTCAACGCAGCTGTGTTTACCAAATCAGACAAAGCCTTCACAATTCACGCAAAAAGTGTGCAAATATCCTTTTTGGATAGGAATTCCAAAATAATTTAATTTTTTATTTGTTAAAATTACACTGACAGCACAGATCACTTTTTTCCACATACATTTCCGATTTTTTGTGGCGTAGGCAATTTGGAGGACCGGACATTTTTTTTAATTTGTGGACCCAAATCGCGGAATTGTATCCAATAAGCACATAAATCTCCTTTATTTGATATTTAAAGCAATTGTGACAATAAAAAAGAAAAAAAAATTGAAAAATTTCGAAAAAAAAAGGGGATACAAAGTCCACTAGTACCCTATTTGCAACTAGCGCAAAATGTTCGAATTTTGGGTTAGGGGTTCGGAAATTCGTAAAAATAGAGTTAAAATTCATGATCAGCGGCCCCGAAAACCCATGGAAACACGTTTTTATCATTAAAAACAGAAAAAATTTTTATGTTGGTCAAACTGTAAGTATCGAAACAATTATGGAATAACAACATAAGTAATTATAAAAGCAATTCTTTTCAGGCCGAACAGTCCTCGTCTCGACGGTGTTAAATGAATTCGAAGCTTTTACCCAAGAAAATGCATCTTTGAAAAAGAATTTCACTTTTTCGAATTCAGGTCCGGGGTTCGGATTGGGCAAGTCCAAGTTCAGATTCGTAAGCAGCAAGCACTCTCGACAAGATTAATCTTGAGAATGTAAAAACGCTTTTAAAACTCTATTTATTTATCATTGATTTGTTGTGCTATTTTACCCTTTGCAATTCTTCAATTGCCGTCTCCAAAATTGCACAAATCGCCGCCTCCGTCGGATTGCCAATGCGTCGGACGATGTCGGCTCTGTCCACAAAGGCGGGGTCCAACGCTTGTTCAAGGTTGGAAGTGCACAAAATGAGCACATTTGGGAAGCTGGAAATGAATGGCACAAAATGAGAGCAGAGAGAGAAAAAGGAGTTGGAAAAAGAGGACCTCCCATTCTTACACAAAAAAATTGGACCACTCGAGGCAACCACCAACCTCGGTTCCTCTGTTTACCCATCTCAATGTCCTCTTTGGCCGTGGTGGAAGAACGCGAGTGGGAAGGACGACGGCGTTTGCGCTTACTTTTAAAGATCTGAAAAATAACCGAAGATAAACCATATGTAAGCAAATGGAGAGTTTTACGGAGGTGAAGTTCAACGACTGCATGCTTCCGTGCGAATGCGACGTGCGTCGGCGCTCTTCGGCTGTGGCACCGCCTCTTTCGCCCGCGTCCGACTCGTCGCCGTCGCTTTCACTGTCAGAAGACGAGGACGAAGAGGAGGAATCTGAGGAGGACGACGACGATTCGTTGATGTCCTTCTGATGTTCAGCTGCGGTCTGAGGCTGAAGCAGCAATTCTTCGCGGGATTTGAATTCGAGCAGAAAGATTGAGGGAGGGAACAGAATGCCCATGAGCACTTTGATGTTGGAGTTGCTTCGAATACGGAGACCGCCGTGCCAAAGGTCGGCCAACAAAATTTGGCAGCTAAAAAGGCATGACAATTACTAGCAACAATCAATGCTAAACTGCTACCAAGGGTGTGCCAGGAATTGCTTGTTGTTCACAATGACGGCCAGTGACAAGCATGTCTGGTGGCCCCAATAGCTAAGTTCGTATGTCAGCAACTGAAGCGTTTGTGCGTCATCTTCTTTATAGCAATGGTCGAGCAATTCCAGTGAAAGTTGCCGAAACTCCTGAAAAGCGTGCAAATTGTTAATTAAGCAAGTGATTTAAGGAGTTGAATGCTTTTGCTCACTTCGGCATACGTCTTAAGTTCCTCACATACTTCCACTTCCAAGTAATCCTCCGCTGCCTCATTGGCCAAACTTTTGTAAATGCGACATGCCACCAACGCCTTGGCCAGTGCCTCTTCTCCGTGTTGCCACATGCAAAGAGCCTAAGTTTGGTTTGGCATTGTGAAGAATCTTCACTTTGAGCCCACCATTTCATGCCTCTTCGTCAGGACGGACAAATTAGCAAATCAGAAATCAATGGCAGTGATAAAATAATGAAATATTTGTATATTGAAAAGCGAAATCCTACGCTTTTTGGAACTGACAAATAAATAAGCCAAAACAAAATTATTTTACAACAAGTGTCATCACAAAAAAATTCAGATCACTTTTTGCAAAAAAAAACTGCGCCGCTGATCACGATCGCCAAAATCGAGGCACACATGGAAATGGTGTTGCGCACTTCCATTCTGTCCATTCGATCTGGAAATTTTTTTTTTTTAATTTTGGGATCAAAAATAATTTTTAGGGGTTTCGAGGGTGCTTGCTGCTTACGAATCTGAACTTGGACTTGCCCAATCCGAACCCCGGACCTGAATTCGAAAAAGTGAAATTCTTTTTCAAAAATGCATTTTCTTGGGTAAAAGCTTCGAATTCATTTAACACCTATTTTTTGTTCGAATTCGGGTCAGGGATTTGGAATTGGGCAAATTCGATTTCATATTCGTGGCCATCACTCTCAAAAACGCTAGGAAACTGATTTTAACCCAAAATAAAAAAGAAGTTAGGGACGACATTCTTTACCTCCAAAATTGTCGTTCATGTTTTGCAGGGTGTCGCTCAGCATTGTTATTTGCTGTAGAATGAGCTCGTCGTTGGCAGGCGGCGCTTCGAGCGGCTGCGCGGGCGGCGCTTCGAGCGGCTGCGCGGGCGGCGCATCGAGCGGCTGCGCGGGCGGCGCATCGAAATTCGCCTTCACCGTAAGTCCAGCGCAGAAAATGGCCCAAAGAGTGAAGGGCACGCTGAATTGGTAAATATAACCGGCACAACTCCCAAATACACTCACGTCCAATAAGCGGAAATCTTGTCGATGGTGTAGAAAGCCACTGAAGTAGCGACGGAAAGTCCGGCAAGGACAACAGCGTTGGCAGTCAGCTTAAAGGGTTTGACTTGGAGCTGAGGAAGCTGAACATGTAGGTTGCCTACCGCCTTGATATCATGTTTTTTGAGTGTTGGCACCAAAAAACAGCCGCTGAGCAGCGTCGCACCGTACAGTCCCAATGCGATTTTTGAGTCGGTGCAACTGAATCCTGAACCATTCATTTTCATCCATTAATTGTCAAAAAACCTGACACCTCCTCCGATTTTGTAGACCAAATAGGACGCGTAACCGAACGGAATGGTGACGGCAGTGTTGGCCAGCAAATAATTGTATTTGCAACAATGGGCGAAAGAAGGAAACTCTTGTTTCTAAAAGCTGAATGGAGTAAATTCTCTGGTGTCAGCAAACCTTGAGGAATTGAACCAATTCCTGATCTTTGATGGCCATCGTTGAGCCCACGAAGGCGCCAATGGAAGGAACGGCGGCGCACAAAAGTGCGTTGCGGGTGTCCACAGAAGTCAAAGCAAGAAGCATAGTAAAGACAAATTGAAAGGTATATCGATTGAATACGGAGTGTGAATCGCTAACAATCGGTTTAATAAAAACGATAATAAATGGACAAACTGGGGGAGGCACTCCCCTTTTGCCATAGTTAAAGTGGCTTTTGTTAATGCTCAAAAATTACCAAAACTTTTGAATTAGCGGAGTTTTGGCGTAATGCAGCAGTTTCCTGCAATTGAATACCTAACAGGTTTCTGTTGGTCAGACATTAATGAACCCAATAAAAATAAATAAGGACTATTTTCCAGGACACTCTGAATGCGTTGGGTTTGTTGTTGACTGGGCTTCCTTCCTCCTTCCAAGCCTTCTTCTTGGATCGAATTGAGGAGTCCTTCGAATGGTCCCAAATCGCCTCTGCCGACGCTGACCCTTCGCAATTGTTCGAGTCGCTTAGCCACGAAGTTTACCTCCACTCGGACAGTCGCATTCTCTCGATGCTGGCCCTAATCCATTCATTTTGTCAACATGGCGGCAATGTTCGGAAACAAACAAAATGTTTTGAAATCAAATCATTTTAGAATTCGCTTTCGATTATTCCCGATTTCGTGATCAACCGACTTGCTCACAAAGTGGACAATGAGGCACAGCTGGTGTATTTCCTTCGCATTGTGGTGCCGTATTTGCAGAGAATTCACGAAAAGGAGCGGAACAAACACATGCCCGAGGTGTCCCATGGGCACAATGTTCGATTAGGGCAGCTGCAAATTTCAGCTATTAGATTTAATTGATTCGAGTTTGCTCGTCCTTTTCCTTGCGTTTGATTGTTTGGGTTTCTTCAGATCATTTCCATTTACAACGTTCTTGCCGATTTGGTGCAGAAGGTCGGCCGACTTCACTACGAGGACAGCATTTGCGACTTGCTTTACCAGTTCAAATATATGTTTGTCGGCTACACGCTCAAAGAACAAACCGAGATTTTCATTCTAAATTTTCCGGTGAGAAAGTGGTGAATTTCCTCAATAACTAATTTAGTTTTTAATTACCCTTTTAAAGTATTCGATGCGTGAAAAATTGAAATTTTTATTCACTCATTCGTCGACAGCAGCAGCAGCAGCGGTGGAAAATCAGCAGCAAATGCTTCAGCAACAGCAGCAGCAATTGGTTGGCATTGGATTTGCGTTGACATTTTGCCAAATTATGTCCAATTTCCCTTCCCCTTTAGCACCACCAACAGTCCCAGGGCAATCTGATGAGCGGCGGTGTACTCCTTCCGCCAGGTGCCCATCCGCCCCATTTCTCTTCCGGCGCATTCCCTCCCCTTTCTTCGGCGGGTCAGCAGCTTTCATTTCCCATGGAATCAGCAACACATCAACAACAACAAGTACTGCCCCTCCACCATTCACAACAGCAACAACAGCAGCCGGCGGCATTGATCGGAATGTTTCAGAGGCAAAGTCGCGAGGACGAGGGGCAGCAACAGCAGCACCAATCACGACAAAACCAAGCTGGGCAAATGCAGCAACAGATCAACCAACAGCAAGTGGAACAAATGGGCACCGCTGGAAGCAACACAACCGCAAACCAACAGCAACAGGTCGTTTGGCGTTGCTTTCCGTTCGCATGTCTTTTTCGTTCGCTCAGCAGTCCACGCCTGCCCCCTTGTCCGTGTCGTCTGTCTCTTCTGCTGCCCTCTCTCCCCATTTGATGGTTCCGTTTTCCTGCCCGTCCACTTCTTCCCCAATTGATCCTTCCACTCCACTGCAATTCATTTCCCATCATCCACAACACCAAGGCGTTCCGCCGCCGCCTCCCTACCAAATGCATCCGATGGCCATGTCGGAAGGACCCGTTGGGCCCAGTAAGTTTTCTTGCCCATCCCGTCTCTTGGTTATGAGTACTCTCTCCCCGAATGAACATATTTCTTTTACTAACTGTCGTTATTTCCTGTTAAGTCCCTTCTCATGCTGCTTTTCCTGCCTCTTCTGCTGGTCCGTCCGCTTCGGCAGCAGTTATTGGCAACGAAGAGCAAAAGCGGAGGAAGTAGGTCAGTGGAACGACCGACAAAGGCACTGTTCCCTCCGAACGATTCGATGGCGCAGAGGGACGAACTCAGCGAAAGAGTTACTAATCTGATGGAAACCCTACGGCCAATGCTCACCCAAGCATTGGCAAATTGTTTTTTGGATTAATATCGTTGTATCATGTTCGTTTGAAATAACTTTTTGGGCTTTCAGCCTCATCAAGTAAAGGCGCAAATAAATGAAGAGACAATAAATGTTTATGGATTTCTCTTCTATCAGATGCACTCTCATCAAACGGCGACAGAACATCATCAACCTCCACCAGAATCGATGATGGCGCAACATTCTTTTCCCTCCCATTTTTCGCAGTCAGGGTCTTCTTCTTCTTCGGGCATTCCGCCCACGGCGGATGGCTTTCATAGGCATGGGATGTAACAAAAAATCATTCAATTTTTCATTGTTTTTTGTGTTTCTTTTTGTATATTTCTTTAATAAATTATTGTTTTTTATACCAGAGCATTGAATTCTTTTTTTCTTTTAAATGGAGTCCATTTGCCCAAACAATATGGGACGGTCTCTCATTAATCACAATGTTTCCACCCTTGTCCCTCACTCGCCCCCCCTTCCCTGTACCAGACTCAAAATTGCATAACAACACACTTGTAAGTTTTCTTAGTTCTGAAAACGCATAAACCATAATTGCGCGGCAAAGCGTTTAAACCGGTTTAAATCACGAAAATTTGCCTCCAAATAAGTCAAAAATGCATTTTAAATAAAAAATTTTGACAAATTTGGTATCATTCAAAAGCTTGGACCAGTTTAAGTCTAAAAATCAGTGAAGAATTTTTGGGGTTTTCCCTTAAAAATCTCAGTCCAACTCCTTTGCAGTCGTTGAACTTCACCTCCGTAAAATACCCACCCATAAATGGGTTCAAATATAATTGCATAATTAGCATCAAATTATGACATGAATGGTTACAAGGGCGTAGGCAGGGGGGGCTGAGGGGGCTAAAGCCCCCCCCCCCCGAAACCCAAAAAGTAAAAAATTTTCATAAATTTTTTTTAAATTTTAAGCAATTTTCTTAACAAAATTGCATTAAAATACTCAAAAATTTTCCCGGCGGCGCCTATCGGCACCACCGGACCCAAATTTTACCATATTTTTGAAAAATGGAGGCCAAAATGGCAAAAAATATTAATTTTTTGGCGAAAAACGGCGAAAAATTTTGTAAAATAGACCCCATAATTCGGGATTTCAAAAAACCAAAAATACACCCCTAAAATCGAATTTTTGACTTCAGCCCCCCCCCAAAGCCAAGGGTCTGGTTACGCCCTTGAATGGTTATAATACTTCCATCTTTCGAAAAACCTGATTTAATTCACTAATTCCTCCTTTGAGAGTTTTTTCTAACAAAACAAACTTAATATTAAAAAATGGCCTACCGAATGAAAACCATTAATCATATTTGGGTTGATGATAATATTTTTCAAATGTCTCGTGATTTGAATTTGATTATCTTTCCGCTTTTCCATTCTCAGCGTCCGCTGGGCTGTCGCTTTTCGGCACTTCCGTCTCTTCCGCCGGCGCTTCGTCCGCCCCTTCACAGCCGACATTTGGCGGGTTCAGCAACACGCTCAGTTCGGCTAGCAGCGGGACGCTCTTCAAAGGCTCGGCACCCGCCAAACCGACAAATCTTTTCGGCAGTAAATGATCCAATGGCCAGTCCTTCTATTTGTTTTTTTTTGTTGCTGCATTTATTCCATCAATTCTTTTGTTTCCTGTTTTTACTTTTCGGAATATTATTGTATCACTTTAATTTTCACTTCATAAAAAGGCACACAATTCGGATTTCGATATGTAATGATTTATTTCATTTCTTCGTGTATTAATTGGCCATTTGTTGTCTGATGGTGTTGGTGTATGGTCACGTCGTCGACTTGGCAATGAACATGTAATAAGTCCAGTAGACCACATTGAACAGCGTGTAAATTGCTGAATCGGACTGATCAGTGATCACATATCCCTCGCATATTTAATCCCAAAATGACCGGGAAAGGCGATTCTCGAGAAATAGTCCAATTTCTCGCAAGTGACAAATGCGTCCGTTTTTCGTCTTCCGCCCCTTTTGCTCAGATTTTTCATACGAAGCGTCGTCCGTCCCTCATTTCTCATCTTTTTTTTTGAAGTGAAATTTAATCTCCAATTATTGCCCACTTTAAATGTTCGAATTTGTGTCCGAGTTTCGGAGTTGGCCGAATGGATGCCGGATTTGTGATCAGCGACCTAAGCTTTTAAATTACATAATTTTTTCACAATTTCTTTTAATCCTTGATTTGATGTCCAAACTTCCCCCGCGAGTAAAACTATGTAAGTATAAAAACGGCAGAAGACAAGACAATTTTATTTATCCTAACACAAAACATTTTAACAAATTATTTGGTATAGTAGTCGGAAGGCACAGTGCTGATGCCCGAGCTCGTCCCATCATCGCACAAATGCGACTTCACCGTGTTGCGCACTTCCATCCTGTGCATTCGATCTGGAAATTGTAAAATCATGATTTGGTCAATTGACTTTATTTAACAACAAAAAAAAATTAACATTTGAAGACTATTTTTGGTAAAACTTTTAATTAACAAAAGAATGACAGAAAATTATTTTTTTTTTTAGTGCGTCCATAAACTGTTTGAGCGTTAAGCATCCTGTGCATTCGATCTGGAAATTGTTTTTTTTAAATTTTGGGATCAAAAATAATTTTTAGGGGTTTCGAGGGTGCTTGCTGCTTACGAATCTGAACTTGAACTTGCCCAATCCGAACCCCGGACCTGAATTCGAAAAAGTGAAGTTTTTTTCAAAGATGCATTTTCTTGGGTAAAAGCTTCGAATTCATTTAACACAGATCAGTCACTTTCTTTATTTAGTCGAAAGTTTTATGTTTCCAAGTATTTCTTATAAATAGTATCTAAACAAGAATAGTTTTTACAAATAAGTAAAAAATTATTAATTTATGAGCTTAACTGGGAAAATAATTATTATGTAATTTTAAAAAAATATTAATTAATGGATTTCTTCAATAAAAAATAATTATGCCTCCTTGGAGTTTTAATCATGAAAAATTCAAAAAAATCAACTAAATATGATACCTGTCATTAAATCAATTCCCCAGGCATTTTCTTTTTTTTCTGATCACATCGACAATTTAGTAAACAAACGTCGATGGAGTGATCGTAGCCAATTGTCAAAGGATGGGAAAACGGGGGGGGGGGCAAAAGCGAAGCGGGGGAAAGGCAACGGACGAAAGAGGACGGCCAAGGGAGAGCGGACCGGAAAAGGACGGAAGATCGAAAGGGTGGGACGGACCACCGGCGGAGGCCGAGACCAAGCTGCTTCTTGTCCCCCCCCCCCCCTATTGTCCCCTTCGTCCTTGGGACAGTTCAAGCGTGACTTTTGCGCATTTATTTCCCTTGAGCGCTTGTGACTGAGAAGGCATAAAATGAGAAGCGGATAGCACTGCAGGAAGAGGAAGAGGAAGAAGGAGGAGGAGAAGGGGGAACTGTTGCTGGACGAATGGACAAATGGCGAGGAGGAATCTGAGGAGGACGACGACGATTCGTTGATGTCCTTCTGATGTTCAGCTGCGGTCTGAGGCTGAAGCAGCAATTCTTCGCGGGATTTGAATTCGAGCAGAAAGATTGAGGGAGGGAACAGAATGCCCATGAGCACTTTGATGTTGGAGTTGCTTCGAATACGGAGACCGCCGTGCCAAAGGTCGGCCAACAAAATTTGGCAGCTAAAAAGGCATGACAATTACTAGCAGCAATCAATGCTAAGAACTGCTACCAAGGGTGTGCCAGGAATTGCTTGTTGTTCACAATGACGGCCAGTGACAAGCATGTCTGGTGGCCCCAATAGCTAAGTTCGTATGTCAGCAACTGAAGCGTTTGTGCGTCATCTTCTTTATAGCAATGGTCGAGCAATTCCAGTGAAAGTTGCCGAAACTCCTGAAAAGCGTGCAAATTGTTAATTAAGCAAGTGATTTAAGGAGTTGAATGCTTTTGCTCACTTCGGCATACGTCTTAAGTTCCTCACATACTTCCACTTCCAAGTAATCCTCCGCTGCCTCATTGGCCAAACTTTTGTAAATGCGACATGCCACCAACGCCTTGGCCAGTGCCTCTTCTCCGTGTTGCCACATGCAAAGAGCCTAAGTTTGGTTTGGCATTGTGAAGAATCTTCACTTTGAGCCCACCATTTCATGCCTCTTCGTCAGGACGGACAAATTAGCAAATCAGAAATCAATGGCAGTGATAAAATAATGAAATATTTGTATATTGAAAAGCGAAATCCTACGCTTTTTGGAACTGACAAATAAATAAGCCAAAACAAAATTATTTTACAACAAGTGTCATCACAAAAAAATTCAGATCACTTTTTGCAAAAAAAAACTGCGCCGCTGATCACGATCGCCAAAATCGAGGCACACATGGAAATGGTGTTGCGCACTTCCATTCTGTCCATTCGATCTGGAAATTTTTTTTTTTTAATTTTGGGATCAAAAATAATTTTTAGGGGTTTCGAGGGTGCTTGCTGCTTACGAATCTGAACTTGAACTTGCCCAATCCGAACCCCGGACCTGAATTCGAAAAAGTGAAGTTTTTTTCAAAGATGCATTTTCTTGGGTAAAAGCTTCGAATTCATTTAACACCTATTTTTTGTTCGAATTCGGGTCAGGGATTTGGAATTGGGCAAATTCGATTTCATATTCGTGGCCATCACTCTCAAAAACGCTAGGAAACTGATTTTAACCCAAAATAAAAAAGAAGTTAGGGACGACATTCTTTACCTCCAAAATTGTCGTTCATGTTTTGCAGGGTGTCGCTCAGCATTGTTATTTGCTGTAGAATGAGCTCGTCGTTGGCAGGCGGCGCTTCGAGCGGCTGCGCGGGCGGCGCTTCGAGCGGCTGCGCGGGCGGCGCATCGAAATTCGCCTTCACCGTAAGTCCAGCGCAGAAAATGGCCCAAAGAGTGAAGGGCACGCTGAATTGGTAAATATAACCGGCACAACTCCCAAATACACTCACGTCCAATAAGCGGAAATCTTGTCGATGGTGTAGAAAGCCACTGAAGTAGCGACGGAAAGTCCGGCAAGGACAACAGCGTTGGCAGTCAGCTTAAAGGGTTTGACTTGGAGCTGAGGAAGCTGAACATGTAGGTTGCCTACCGCCTTGATATCATGTTTTTTGAGTGTTGGCACCAAAAAACAGCCGCTGAGCAGCGTCGCACCGTACAGTCCCAATGCGATTTTTGAGTCGGTGCAACTGAATCCTGAACCATTCATTTTCATCCATTAATTGTCAAAAAACCTGACACCTCCTCCGATTTTGTAGACCAAATAGGACGCGTAACCGAACGGAATGGTGACGGCAGTGTTGGCCAGCAAATAATTGTATTTGCAACAATGGGCGAAAGAAGGAAACTCTTGTTTCTAAAAGCTGAATGGAGTAAATTCTCTGGTGTCAGCAAACCTTGAGGAATTGAACCAATTCCTGATCTTTGATGGCCATCGTTGAGCCCACGAAGGCGCCAATGGAAGGAACGGCGGCGCACAAAAGTGCGTTGCGGGTGTCCACAGAAGTCAAAGCAAGAAGCATAGTAAAGACAAATTGAAAGGTATATCGATTGAATACGGAGTGTGAATCGCTAACAATCGGTTTAATAAAAACGATAATAAATGGACAAACTGGGGGAGGCACTCCCCTTTTGCCATAGTTAAAGTGGCTTTTGTTAATGCTCAAAAATTACCAAAACTTTTGAATTAGCGGAGTTTTGGCGTAATGCAGCAGTTTCCTGCAATTGAATACCTAACAGGTTTCTGTTGGTCAGACATTAATGAACCCAATAAAAATAAATAAGGACTATTTTCCAGGACACTCTGAATGCGTTGGGTTTGTTGTTGACTGGGCTTCCTTCCTCCTTCCAAGCCTTCTTCTTGGATCGAATTGAGGAGTCCTTCGAATGGTCCCAAATCGCCTCTGCCGACGCTGACCCTTCGCAATTGTTCGAGTCGCTTAGCCACGAAGTTTACCTCCACTCGGACAGTCGCATTCTCTCGATGCTGGCCCTAATCCATTCATTTTGTCAACATGGCGGCAATGTTCGGAAACAAACAAAATGTTTTGAAATCAAATCATTTTAGAATTCGCTTTCGATTATTCCCGATTTCGTGATCAACCGACTTGCTCACAAAGTGGACAATGAGGCACAGCTGGTGTATTTCCTTCGCATTGTGGTGCCGTATTTGCAGAGAATTCACGAAAAGGAGCGGAACAAACACATGCCCGAGGTGTCCCATGGGCACAATGTTCGATTAGGGCAGCTGCAAATTTCAGCTATTAGATTTAATTGATTCGAGTTTGCTCGTCCTTTTCCTTGCGTTTGATTGTTTGGGTTTCTTCAGATCATTTCCATTTACAACGTTCTTGCCGATTTGGTGCAGAAGGTCGGCCGACTTCACTACGAGGACAGCATTTGCGACTTGCTTTACCAGTTCAAATATATGTTTGTCGGCTACACGCTCAAAGAACAAACCGAGATTTTCATTCTAAATTTTCCGGTGAGAAAGTGGTGAATTTCCTCAATAACTAATTTAGTTTTTAATTACCCTTTTAAAGTATTCGATGCGTGAAAAATTGAAATTTTTATTCACTCATTCGTCGACAGCAGCAGCAGCAGCGGTGGAAAATCAGCAGCAAATGCTTCAGCAACAGCAGCAGCAATTGGTTGGCATTGGATTTGCGTTGACATTTTGCCAAATTATGTCCAATTTCCCTTCCCCTTTAGCACCACCAACAGTCCCAGGGCAATCTGATGAGCGGCGGTGTACTCCTTCCGCCAGGTGCCCATCCGCCCCATTTCTCTTCCGGCGCATTCCCTCCCCTTTCTTCGGCGGGTCAGCAGCTTTCATTTCCCATGGAATCAGCAACACATCAACAACAACAAGTACTGCCCCTCCACCATTCACAACAGCAACAACAGCAGCCGGCGGCATTGATCGGAATGTTTCAGAGGCAAAGTCGCGAGGACGAGGGGCAGCAACAGCAGCACCAATCACGACAAAACCAAGCTGGGCAAATGCAGCAACAGATCAACCAACAGCAAGTGGAACAAATGGGCACCGCTGGAAGCAACACAACCGCAAACCAACAGCAACAGGTCGTTTGGCGTTGCTTTCCGTTCGCATGTCTTTTTCGTTCGCTCAGCAGTCCACGCCTGCCCCCTTGTCCGTGTCGTCTGTCTCTTCTGCTGCCCTCTCTCCCCATTTGATGGTTCCGTTTTCCTGCCCGTCCACTTCTTCCCCAATTGATCCTTCCACTCCACTGCAATTCATTTCCCATCATCCACAACACCAAGGCGTTCCGCCGCCGCCTCCCTACCAAATGCATCCGATGGCCATGTCGGAAGCACCCGTTGGGCCCAGTAAGTTTTCTTGCTCATCCCGTCTCTGAGTTATGAGTACTCTCTCCCCGAATGAACATATTTCTTTTACTAACTGTCGTTATTTCCTGTTAAGTCCCTTCTCATGCTGCTTTTCCTGCCTCTTCTGCTGGTCCGTCCGCTTCGGCCTCCTCCTTTCCGCAAAATCCGTCGATGGTTGTGCATTCACACGCAGCTCCGCCGCTTCATCACCAACAACAAATGGTCTCATCAGTCCAATTCCAACAACAACAACATCAACAAATGCTGCAACAGCACCAAATGGCCTCTGGCGGCGTGCCAATTTCATTCGGTTCAGTGCCTAACACATCGGCCGAGTCTTTGCCATCCGGCACTTTCTTCCCTATGGGCTTTCAGCCTCATCAAGTAAAGGCGCAAATAAATGAAGAGACAATAAATGTTTATGGATTTCTCTTCTATCAGATGCACTCTCATCAAACGGCGACAGAACATCATCAACCTCCACCAGAATCGATGATGGCGCAACATTCTTTTCCCTCCCATTTTTCGCAGTCAGGGTCTTCTTCTTCTTCGGGCATTCCGCCCACGGCGGATGGCTTTCATAGGCATGGGATGTAACAAAAAATCATTCAATTTTTCATTGTTTTTTGTGTTTCTTTTTGTATATTTCTTTAATAAATTATTGTTTTTATACCAGAGCATTGAATTCTTTTTTTCTTTTAAATGGAGTCCATTTGCCCAAACAATATGGGACGGTCTCTCATTAATCACAATGTTTCCACCCTTGTCCCTCACTCGCCCCCCCTTCCCTGTACCAGACTCAAAATTGCATAACAACACACTTGTAAGTTTTCTTAGTTCTGAAAACGCATAAACCATAATTGCGCGGCAAAGCGTTTAAACCGGTTTAAATCACGAAAATTTGCCTCCAAATAAGTCAAAAATGCATTTTAAATAAAAAATTTTGACAAATTTGGTATCATTCAAAAGCTTGGACCAGTTTAAGTCTAAAAATCAGTGAAGAATTTTTGGGGTTTTCCCTTAAAAATCTCAGTCCAACTCCTTTGCAGTCGTTGAACTTCACCTCCGTAAAATACCCACCCATAAATGGGTTCAAATATAATTGCATAATTAGCATCAAATTATGACATGAATGGTTACAAGGGCGTAGGCAGGGGGGGCTGAGGGGGCTAAAGCCCCCCCCCCCCGAAACCCAAAAAGTAAAAAATTTTCATAAATTTTTTTTAAATTTTAAGCAATTTTCTTAACAAAATTGCATTAAAATACAACAAAATTTTCCCGGCGGCGCCTATCGGCACCACCGGACCCAAATTTTACCATATTTTTGAAAAATGGAGGCCAAAATGGCAAAAAATATTAATTTTTTGGCGAAAAACGGCGAAAAATTTTGTAAAATAGACCCCATAATTCGGGATTTCAAAAAACCAAAAATACACCCCTAAAATCGAATTTTTGACTTCAGCCCCCCCCCGATTTGTTAGGTCTGGTTACGCCCTTGAATGGTTATAATACTTCCATCTTTCGAAAAACCTGATTTAATTCACTAATTCCTCCTTTGAGAGTTTTTTCTAACAAAACAAACTTAATATTAAAAAATGGCCTACCGAATGAAAACCATTAATCATATTTGGGTTGATGATAATATTTTTCAAATGTCTCGTGATTTGAATTTGATTATCTTTCCGCTTTTCCATTCTCAGCGTCCGCTGGGCTGTCGCTTTTCGGCACTTCCGTCTCTTCCGCCGGCGCTTCGTCCGCCCCTTCACAGCCGACATTTGGCGGGTTCAGCAACACGCTCAGTTCGGCTAGCAGCGGGACGCTCTTCAAAGGCTCGGCACCCGCCAAACCGACAAATCTTTTCGGCAGTAAATGATCCAATGGCCAGTCCTTCTATTTGTTTTTTTTTGTTGCTGCATTTATTCCATCAATTCTTTTGTTTCCTGTTTTTACTTTTCGGAATATTATTGTATCACTTTAATTTTCACTTCATAAAAAGGCACACAATTCGGATTTCGATATGTAATGATTTATTTCATTTCTTCGTGTATTAATTTGCCATTTGTTGTCTGATGGTGTTGGTGTATGGTCACGTCGTCGACTTGGCAATGAACATGTAATAAGTCCAGTAGACCACATTGAACAGCGTGTAAATTGCTGAATCGGACTGATCAGTGATCACATATCCCTCGCATATTTAATCCCAAAATGACCGGGAAAGGCGATTCTCATTTTTTGTCTTAGTGGTCTGTGAGTTTGCCACCAAAAATAGTGCCATTGTCCATTTGTGTTGTGAATTCCGGTTTTCGATGGCCTTCTTCAACTCCCTGGAAATTTGCTATGTATCAGCACCAGAATTAAAAATTCACAAACAAATCGCCCTTCTTTTTCCAATGGTAAAATTTTCAACAAACATTTGTGATAAGAATTGAACCAAACCAAATGAGCAATCGATCCAACGCTTTTCTGAAGAATTATTCGAATTTACAAATTGCCCCAAGGGACGACAGAAGAGCGATCACTCGGACAAATACATAGGGAGGCATTACAGTTAATTACAAATCCAAATGAACGTCCCCCGGGGGTTCCTCCGCTCCGATTCGGTGTCACCGGCACAGTGCTGATGCCCGAGCTCGTCCCATCATCGCACAAATGCGACTTCACCGTGTTGCGCACTTCCATCCTGTGCATTCGATCTGGAAATTGTAAAATCATGATTTGGTCAATTGACTTTATTTAACAACAAAAAAAAATTAACATTTGAAGACCTATCATTTCGTCAAATAGTCATCAGGCACGGGGGTTATCTCCTCCGGGTCCATCTCACAATCGGCATTCGCCTTCACCGTGTTGCGCACTTCCATCCTGTGCATTCGATCTGGAAATTGTTTTTTTTAAATTTTGGGATCAAAAATAATTTTTAGGGGTTTCGAGGGTGCTTGCTGCTTACGAATCTGAACTTGAACTTGCCCAATCCGAACCCCGGACCTGAATTCGAAAAAGTGAAGTTTTTTTCAAAGATGCATTTTCTTGGCCGATTTGATGCAGTCCGCACAATCTATTTTTTGTTCGAATTCGGGTCAGGGATTTGGAATTGGGCAAATTCGATTTCATATTCGTGGCCATCACTCTCAAAAACGCTAGGAAAAATTCAAAGCTCCGCTCGTCGCCTGCCCTTCGCTTCCAATTCGGCCCAAAACTTCGGCATATAAGCGACGAATTTCCAACGGAGCGACGAGCCCGCAATGTGCAAAACGGAAGCTCCAAACGTCCAAAAGGGAGCAGAGCAGCCATTGGGAGCACAAAATTCGAAATTTTTGCTGAAATCGCTTTCCAATGATTGGAAAATGCTTATTGTTAGGGTAAAGCCCAGATAAATTTTGGGACATTTATTTATCGACCGATGTTCGACTGACTTTCAAATTGGCACCGCTTCCATCGGCGGGTGTTTTGCCCCGGGGCAACATCCCCTCCATCGTCCCGGCCCTATCCCTGCCCATTGTTGGCCAATCGTCTCGCTTCAAATGGGCGTTGGCTCTCCGCACGTGCCACAGGACCATTTCAGCAAATTTGTCCTTTTCCCGGTCCTCGAAACACATTTTGCGGGTGCAGAACGCCAAACCAACTGCCAATGCCAAATCGCTGAGAAGCGGATAGCACTGCAGGAAGAGGAAGAGGAAGAAGGAGGAGGAGAAGGGGGAACTGTTGCTGGACGAATGGACAAATGGCGAATTATTTATTTATTTGTTAAGTCAACGGAAGGGAAGAGGTTGACGACAGATGAAGAGGAAGAGAAGAAGGGAAAGTGAAGATGAAGAGAAAAGGAGCAAGAAGTGCGTAACATGTCATTGCATTCGGAGGAAGAAGGAACTGCGGCAAAAGAAGGTGACGCTCATCAGAATGTTCTAAAGAATGATCAGAGAAAAAGAAAGTAAATAATTATAATTACGGAAGAAGCTTGGTAGAGGAAAAGCTTAATAAAATTCTTTTTTATTTCTTCTCCTTCCCACTTCGCCCTCCCCAAATTTCCTTCTTTGGTCCCTTCTCTCTCATTTAGTGCCAATTTGTGCCCTAAAATGACGGCCAAAGAATGGACGAATGAATGCGTAGTGACCAAGCAAAGGCACAAGAAAGCATGGCAAGATCATGCTGGGAATTGCTGGGAATTGAGGACAGGGCACTCGACAGACGAAATGGCAATTTGAGGGGGACGGCGGGGGGGAGGGGACACCCGAAACATTAAATAGGCAATTTGATGAGAGAGACCATTGGGAACGGAGGGAGGGGATAATAGAAGAGGAATGGATGAGCAAATGATGATTTTTTGGTATTAAAGACTAATTAATGGGTCCAAAAATGCGCTCCCGTTTCCTCCGCCCTTTCTTTGTCCAAAAATTGAAAATGACGGGTTACTCTTATAATGATTTTAAACGGATTGGCCAACTTAGCTAACATTTGCATTTCGGTGATGGTTTACGATTACATAATGGCGGATAAATTGGGCAAATGGCCCGCGGGAATGACAGACGGAGGGGGCGGGGAGAGCAATCAGAAATCCATGGGGAAATGAAAGAATTAGCCGAGAAGGGGGAGCACGAAAGTCGGATGAAACGCGAAAGAGAAAAGAAACTGAAGACAAAATGGGAACTTAGAAGTTTAGAAAAAAGTTGCGATTTGAGGGATGGGGGGGATATTAGCAGAAGAGGGGAGAAAATTACATTTGTTTTCTTTTACAGTCCTTCAAAGCCCGCCGACTCGGCCAAATTGGTGGCCAACAGTGCCAAATTAAGCGCACCGCGTGAACTCAATCTGAAACTTTTTTCTTTGGCCAAAAGGGGCGACAAAAATGGCAAAAGATTCAATTATTTTCCGATTTTTTAAATAATCGAATGGTAGTTGTGGCTTTTTCTGACCTAATTCCGTCCACATCCAAAAGGTGCAGCTGGTGGAGTTGGTGGTAAACCAGCGCAGTCTCCGCATGACTTCGGCACACCGATTGATGCGTAACGGAGGGACGACGACGGCGCGCGAACCATCGGCCAATCCAAACCCCGTCACCCCAATTGAATTATGAGTTGACACTTAATTTTGCATTCTCAGGGGCTCTTTTACCTTTTTGACTTCCTAAAAAGTGCAAATGGCCAATTGGTCTTTCTTCACTTTGCCCTTCTTCTTCAGTGCCCTCGTGGGTTTGCCTTTTCCGTCCGTCCCCATGGCATTTTGTTTCTCAAATGGTCGGCTGACTCTCCCTGATGGAATTTCCGTTACCCAATTCATCGCCATGGCGTGCCTTCAGCGATTCGCCGAGTTCCCTCTGCGCCTCTTTGTAATTGCCCGAGGCGACCGCCGCATCAGCCATGCGGCGACTGTCCACGAAGGAGCGCCAGCGGAGCGAACGTCGGTCAACCACGGGCTCACCATAGACGAGAAGACGGGTGAGGATGAGGAAGACGAACAGAGCATTCAGAAGCCAAACGAAAGAGTGCCGAAGGAGGGGACGGATGGGCCACCAGGCGAAGGACGAAAGGGACGGTGCCAAAGAGGGGAGGGGAGAGCACCTGAAGAAAGTGGCAAATTTTGAGAATTGTGGCATTTGGGGGGGGGGGAATGCCTTCGGCAAAAGCAGCGGAGAAGCGGTCGTCGGCAAGCAAAGTGCGATGGTGAGGAGTGAAAGGGACGACGGGTCCGCCCAAAGTGCCGATGCCAATGTTGCTGTTGTGTTGCTGGGAAGTGCCATCGGTGGGCGATTCGTTGGTGAAAAACAGGGCGGACAGTGGGTTGAAGGCCAACAGTAGGAACATGAACACGCACAGAGTGACCCGTGATTGGTCCTTGGCCTGGGCCGACCCCTCGGCCCCGGCGGCGTTCGACTTGCGCACCGTCGTAATGCGACCTCGTGGCTGAAAAATCGAGAGTCGTCTCCTCTCGGCACTCACCGCTTCTTCTTGCTCACCGCTTTGTTCAGCCAAGTTGTGCCGTGCCCCATCGTCCTCATATGATTCCTCATAGTTTTTTTTTAAATTGATACATATTTTATCATTTTTTAAATGAAAATCCTACCAATTGAGCTTAATAATCGCAAAAACCAACCTTTTTTGTTGAAAATGTGTTAACAAATTGCACCCAAATTTTTAAAATTTCCCCCGGCGGCGCCTATCGGCACCGCCGGACCCCTTCTTTCCCAAAAGTTTTTTGAAAAAGCGCTCCGAAAAAAAGTGATGTGAAAATCAAATCTGAATTTCTATTAATATTCGATGATTTAGTCCAAAAATGATTAATTGTTTGAAATAATTGAAGAAAATTTGTTTGAAAATTTTCATTAATTTAATTTATTATAAAAAACCAAATAATTTTGTATTATTTTCACTTGATATAAATTAAAATTGAATTTTTTTTTAAATTTGTAAATTTTTTTGAATTTTTAAAATTTCCCGGTTCCCGGACAAAAACCGAGGTCCCGGTTTCTCAGGTCCCGGTCCCGGTTTTGCCCAAAATTCCCGGTCCCGCTCTACTCTAATTTTTATGCTGTTTCCTGTCATTTACCTACTTTTTATTTCGTTTCTCTGCCGCGCATCAGGAAACTGATGTAAATGACAGGTTTTTTCCACCTTAATAAAATATATTTAAAAAAATAAAATTTAAATTTTGTTTTAGATTTATTTAAAGAAAAAAAATTAATTAAATTATTTTTATTTTTTTTGGTTTTTCTCTTTTCTTCATACTTCACCATTTAAATATAAAACAAAAATGCATAGTTGAGAACATTGAATAAAGCAACAAAGTGTGAAATGGCAATCGAGTTGCTGCCCATTCATTCGATGGGCCCCGCTCCGCCCGTCCCCGTGTATTTCATCTGCCCAGGCGGCAATTTCAGCTTTGGGTACAGAAATTCCTGGGCGTTGTCGCCGTACTTCAGCCTTCCCTCAAAGTCGCCCTTCCACTCGCTCCAAAATTCCTGCTCATAACGCTTCCTCAGCCATTCGCTCACGTTGATTTTCTCTGAAATTTTGTTAAAACAATTTTTTATGATGCGTTTTGCTTTTGTTTACCACTCGCTTCCCACAAATCTTTCTTCGCCTTTTTCGTTGTCGCATTGGCAACCGAAGGACAAAAGGCACTTTTCCTGCAAGGCAATTCATCCATAAATTTAACGCTTTTCAACATGCCCTCTGAGTCAAGACGGAGGGACAGAAGGAATTGGCGGAGGCGGGCGACGAGCGGACGAGCAAAAGGCTGGCGGAGGGATCCGTGCCATTCAAGCAGTACTTGTGCTGCTGGTGGGGCGGGGCGATGTTCTGCAGTTGGATCAGCGGGTGGTGCTGCTGCTCATGCTCATGTTGTTGTTGTTGGGGGTGGCAATTTTGACTCTGAACAATTTGCTGTTGCGAATACAGCAAATGCTGCTGCTGCTGTTGGTAGTCGAGTGCGCGTTGTGCCCGAAGCCGTTCCAACTGTTCATTTAATCAAAATGACCAAAAAGAAATTTTGCAATTATTCCGCCCTTTCATACAGTACACCACAACAGATAGGCAGAGAGAGAGAGAGAGAGGGAGGAGAGAGCAGAATGATGAGAGGAGACACAGAGATAGAGAGAGACAAGAGACAGAGTGAGGGAGGGGGCGAGAGAAAAGCACAAAACCTCGTGGGGGCTCATCTCCAGCAGCAGCTTGATCAGTTCATTTTTGACCATGTCCGATGTCTCCAGGTGTTCCGCTTGCAATTGGTCAATGCCAATCTGTCGCTGATAGCCGTGGCCAAAGGCATTGTCCGAAGGTGCGAAAAGCGCCTCCTCTTTGATGTTTTGCTGCTGCTGCGGGTGGTCCGACAGAAGGGGCGGCGGCGACTCCATCAGAATTGTCCCTCCCTTAAGCATCGAATTCGTTTCCCTCTTCTCATTTTCTGCCCTTTTTTCCCTTTCCGACATTTTCTAAAATAATCGTCCCATTGTTTTGTGTGGTGACAAAGTGTTGAATGTGTGCCGTGTTGTCCAATGTTTGACTAATTGCTGCGAATGCCATGTCATTGGGCGAATTGTGCGGGTGAAGGACGAAATGTTGCTGATGATGCGGGTACTGCTCCAACTCAATGCCAATTTCGCACATTTGACTGCCCTAAATTTATGCATTGATTCGTAAATTACTCCCTCTGTAAAATGGTAATTCCTAAATTCCCCCATAATTCCATAAATCAATCAATCGATGCCCACCGTTATGTGGTGGTACTGTTGGTTTTTCCTCATCTGCTGCTGCTCAATTGGGCTGCTGTTGCCGTGGCCGCCCCCTCCGCCGATCAATGGGTCCCTTTCTCCGATAAACATCCCCTGCGGCTGCGTTATCACTTCAGCCCCAGAAATGCCATCGGCAGCAGATGAATATTCCAAGTGGTTGCTGTTTAGTGTGTATTGGCTGAGTTGGGACAATTCAGTTTCGGCGAGGCGGTGCACCATTTGAGCCGTACGGAGGTGAACAGATTCTCGTGGGCGCTGGCGCTGTCCAGCATTTTGGTCTCACCCATTAAAAGGCCGAGTGAGGTGAGGGCGAAGTGAGCGGAGCGCGGGTGGAGCATTTCGACGTCGTAATTGATGGACTGTCCGGATTGGGCCTCTTCCTGAAATGTCGCAACCATTTGTACAATTGACCGTAAATTACATCCTAATCAACACAAAAAATGGTATAAGAATGGTCACCGCTGTCATTAACTCCCTTTACTCAACTTCATCGGTATTCCGCAGACCGTTGTCGACACAAGTCCGTAAATGTCCTGCAAAATTTTGTGCATGCCGACAACAGAAGCCGGCCCGGCACTGACAGAAATGAGCCGCGCATGGAAATTGGAACGATGCTAAACATTTTTAAACTCATTTTTGAAAATTTATTTTCACCTTTTCCTTGGAAAACATTTTGCTGGAATCTGTTGCTATGTTCAGCACAAACAAATGAATTTGATCGATAAGCACAGAACTGAAAAAGTGCAAAAAACAATTTGATCGGTGCAAAAAAGTTGGCAACTTTTTTTCCGTTGAAGTTCGATTTCTCTCATTCAGCACAACAATTTGTTCGGAAATATATTCGGTGATTGTGTCAAACTCTGTGGGCCTTTAAAAAACGGATTAAATTCGGAAGGCCAATTGGCAATTCTCACGAGTCCATCGTCGTAATCACCGCCATACTCCCACGGTTCCGAATCCGGAAACTGTTCCTCTCAATTTTTTTCTGCATTTGTTCCCGCACTGTGCCGTGGGCCTTCTCCTTCTCCCACTTCTCCATTGCTTGCGAGTGCGCTTTTTCCTTAATCGTGCTCATCTGATTGGAGTCCGTCGTCTCTGATTTCCCTTCAGTCTCCGTCGATTCGGTCCCTTTGTTGGCCTCCGCGACATTCTTCTGGCTTGAAGCAGTCCTTCCAGCACTTCGCAATCTCAATTCAAGCTGTCCAATATATAAGCGACCACTCAAAGTCCACACACATTTTGTCCGCAGCTTTCCGCTGCAGCGCCGTCTGCTCGGAAAATGCTTCCAATCCGAGAAGAATGCCGTTGAGAATTGAGCAAGAGGAAGCGTCGCCGCCCGCCTGAGGCAGCTCACAAGTGGCAAACGCATTTAACAGCTAATAAAGCCAATGGGAGAGATGCAGTCGGAGAAATTGGTGATGGAGGTGTGACCTGTTCATGAGAAATAACCGAGCTACTGCTCCATCCGGGCGTCAGAAAACGACCAACAAAGTCGGAAATGACAAATCGGAGACATTTGTCGCCACGCGGAAACAAATCAGTAACAACTCGATGGAACTCCATAACAGCCTCAACGGAAATGCTCCACAACTTCTTCTCCAACTTCCCAATAATGGACGCATTCTGATCATCTTTCACTGAGAAAGTGATAGTCTGAACAAAAAATTGTATTTAATTTTTTCTATAAAAATCGAAGCAATCCACACATACATAATTTTTGCATTAAAATATTTTTACTTTTATCTTTTTGTATTTCAGAACTTTAATTTAATTAACTACATATACACTGGTGGAAAAGTCTTTACTCAAGCCGATCAAATTTGAAAAAATTAAAATTTCGACTAGAAAATTTAATTGATTATTTTTTGTTTATGTGTTTTTATTTACCCCTATTTATGTGCTTTTTATGCACCACATAATTATTTTGATCCACTCATTCATTCTGAGACTGAGTCGTTTGATCACTCTTTACTCAAAAAAGGGCGGAAAACCCCACCATCCAAAAGACAATTCTGTAGTGAATTTTGTGCTCTATCCAATGAGCCTATTCAAAATTTTCAAACAAATTTTCCTAACCCCCTAGGAATTTTTTTCTAAAATTTCCCCAATTTCAAGCCATTTTTGACTTTCCTGGTCACCAAGTGATCTGATCAAGTTGATGTAAGAGACTTTTTTGATCAGTATCAAAAGATAAGCTAGCATGAATTATTTCAGGTTTTTAAATGAATTTTAAGGTGTTTTTTCATGTTCTGAGTAAAGACTTTTTTCAACCAGTGTACATACATATATAGTAAGCCTTTTGTACTTTTATTGCAAAACATTTTGTATTTTCCATTTAACTAAAAAATAATCACAAAATTTGTCAAGTAATAAAAACATTTTGGTAACTTTTTTTCTAAGTGTGAAAATACAAATGTCTTTGGTTTACCCAAATTATTGATCTTAATTTGATGTCCACCACCACCCCTCCCCATTCATTCATAACAAAGTTATGAATCACCCATAGAAATTAATGTAAAAGTGGACGGACAGAGAGAGAGAGACCGTCGTTCTATTTATTATTTATTTATTCATTCATTCAGCATTTACGTTTCGTTAAATAAACAAATTAAAATTGTTGTGTGTTTCAGATAAAATAAGCCAATTCAAACTGTTCTAAGGAAATGGCTCAACTTCTTGCTGGAGAGAAAGTTGTGCTGAGTGACGGTTCGAAGGTAGAAGCGGAAGTGTTCCTTAAGGACAAAGTGGTCGCTGTTTACTTCTCCGCCGGGTGGTGCCCGCCGTGTCGCGCGTTCACTCCCAAACTTAAGGCATCGAATGCTTCGAATTTCCTGCCCCGTTTCAATTTCATAATTTGAGAGTTAAGAAATTCTACGAGGAGCTGAAAAAGGCAGGCAAAAACTTCGAGGTTTTGTTCGTCTCGCGCGACCGTGCTGCTAAAGACCTCGTCGAATATGTACACAAACTTAAATTTCTCTAAATTTGCCCCATCTTTAGTACCGTGACCACCACGGCGCTTGGGCCTACCTCGAGTTCGGAAACCCGAAAATTCAGTAAAACAAAAGTTATTGGTTTGTATTTCCAATTGTTGGCATTAAGGGAACTTCTCGAGAAGTACGAAGTGAAAACCATTCCGACTTGCAAAGTGATAAAACCCGACGGAACGATCGTTGTCAATGACGCACGAACCGAAGTTCAGGTGGGTCGAGTGAGAAGAAAGACAATGATGGCTAATGCTTTTAAGGAAAAGGGCGTGGAGAATGCACTTGGTCTTTGGGAGGAATGGCTGGGATTCTACGAAGCTTGAAAAAGCCCATTGGCAAGCGAACCGACGAACGAAGGATAATTTGATAAACTTTCCTCAATGCTTATTTATATAGCCTTAGGCATTTCAACATTCCCCGATAAAGTAATCGCGTGACAAAAAGCCATTTGTATTTTGATAGGAACCCACCGCATTTGACACATTCTCAGCAAATTTCGGACTTCTGTCGATGACCAAAACAGTTTTGTGACTGGGCGACTCGACCAGAGGTGCATTAAAGAGCAGCTTGACCATTTGAAATTAGCTTTGGGAAATTAAATTGCATTTTCGGTTTGGAAATTGCAAAAATACTCAGTTGTGAATGGATACGACTCATTTATTTGAACATTCCTTGCATGGAATTAAAATATTTATTAATTCAAATGGATGAGTCATCATTGTCTTCCATTATGGTGCTCCTTTTCCTCCTCCTCTTCTCTTTTTGGGGTTTCTCTTGGCTTTTCTCTTCGTCATTATCCTCATTTGCGTCGTTTGGTTTCCCTTTCCTCTGATTGTAAGTGTTTTTCCTTCGGTCGTTTCCTCCAAATATTTGAAGCAGCAATGATTCGTCCTCCTCCAATTTCTGCTCCTCCCCTCCCACAATTTTCAGCTGTTTGTGCTGGCGTTGGTACTGCTCCCAAAGTCCGCACTTTTTCAGTATTTTTTCCTCCAATTTTTTTAAACTTTCGCCCTTCTCTACCTGCAAATCCAATTTGGTTATTTCGAAAAACCCATACCTATTTCAATAAAATAGCCCATGCACCAAAATTAATCCCATTCGAAACTCTGTGTTTATTTTTTCCCATTTGACCTGTTGCGCAAAAAAATCGGCCTTGCGTTTTTCCTGTACAATTTCCGTGCGTAGTCTCTGCTGCTCAATGCGCTGTTCGTAGTTGAGCTGTTCCATCAAATGTTCCCATTTGAAACTGCAACAATTGGACGGTCGTCCGAATCAGTCCCCGCCAAATGCCATCCCCCCCCCTTTGCTACCCGTGCAAATATTTCATCGTCCAAACGCTGTCGTACGCCGCACTCCGCCGTCTTCCGCCCACCACTCGGCCGTTCATAAGTCTCACCACTTCCTTGGCCACCTTTTTGTTTTTAAACTCAACCCATCCCTCCGTATAGCGCTTTTTTCGCTGTGCGCCCCTCTTCTCCGACTTAATTGTCATTAAAAAGATGATTGGCATTGGAAAAAAGGACCTGAAGATAAACACGGCCAAGCCCATCGAAACGAGACATCGTTTCTCGAAGTCGCTTTACGGTAAAGAAAGGGGGCACCGTCTGAATGTAAATCACCCCCGGCATAATTGAAGTCTCAGGGGAAAAAAGACTAATTATAATTAAACATTTAAAAAAATAAAACCGAAATAAGCAACATTTTCATTGAAAAAAGTGTGACGAAAATGAGACACTTTTATAAGACAAATAACAATTCAAATTTGAAAGGGACAATTGAAAGGGTAAATCTTTTGAAAATGGGCAACATTTTGAAGTTTGACAAGAAAAAGGACCAATGACTAACAATAAATATTAACGTAAATAAACCGCAGCCAAAAGAGTGATGAACAAATTCAGCCGAAAGGCACTTTTGTCAATGTGTCGGCGTCTGAAAAATAAATATGCGAAAATTGTGGGTACCATTATTTTCCCACCAATCCATTTTAAAATCCTAATTTAAGAGTTTAAAATTAGACTCGGCCTGGACCTGATCCAGGTCTAAATTTTTCCTAGATCCAGATCCAGGCCATTTTCGGCAAATTTGATTCAAGATGTGATTTTACTGGATGAAAAAAATTTATATTTCCTGGAAAATATTTTAGAATTTGTTAATTCAAGTAAATAGTGTTTTAGTAGATTACCTAAACATTGACTTTTTAAATTTTTGGTTGCTTTTTAAAATAAATTTCACAAAATATTTCAGGTCCAGGCCTTGACAAGCCTGTAGGGGTATAATTAGGAAACGAAAATTAAACCGATACTTTTGGTTTATAAAAATAAACTCACATTCCGAACTGATCAAATAATCGAGGACGAGCCCGACAAAATCGTCCTTCTGTGACTCGAAATACCAGCCAATATGTGAACTGCAGGAGGAGCACACGCAAGAAGTCCAACGCATTCCGGGAAACCTTTAAAAGCAAAAAGAATGGAATTATAAGTCAAAAATTACAAATACCACGTGTCTTCAACGTAAGATTTGCCGGCAAATTTCAGATCGGCTCCATTTACAGTGATCAGATTAAATTTCTCGGCTATAAATTTTTTTTTAAACATTTAAATTTATTTTAAATAAAACTTACGAACACTATTCTTGAACACTTGAACAACGGTCTCAACCCCAAGCACAGTCATGTTCCAATGTTCAAATGCCTTTGGGCTGACCACATTTTTTAAGGCCGATGCCGTTGTGACCGAATGCCCACAATTTCTGCATAATAAATCAGCACTGACGAAACGAAATGCTGAAAAAAAGCAATTAAAAACAGGATTTTATGTTTTTAATAGGTACTAACCTTGTACAACAAACAAAACAAGCAAAAACAAAAATAGTGACGCATTTGTTTTACTTTTTATTAACAAAGACATTTCGAAAGTCAGAAAACACTTAATAATAAATTAATTTAAAATTTTGTTTTATTTTTATTGTGTGTTTTAAAAAGTGTTTTATCTTAATTTTTTAGCCAAACCCTAAAACAACAAAAAAATGGCACTAAATGAATCGGAAGGAACCGTTGTAAATGGAAAACTAAGCGCAAAGGAATTATTCACGCGATGCGTAAATGAAATAATCGCCCAATTAATTGTTGCACAAAAAGAGGGAAGAGATGTCAATCTGAACAAGCTAAAATGCGAAATTGCATCCAAATACGGAATAAAAACGCAGCCGAAATTAGTCGACATAATTGGGGCGGTGCCTCCTCAGTTCAAGGCAATTATCGAGGAATTAAGAGATGCCAATTAATCAAACATTCATTAGGAGTTGCTGCTGCCCAAACTCAAAGCAAAGCCGGTCCGAACAGCTTCAGGAATTGTAATAATGAGTTTTAATTGGATGTTCATTTAAATGCAATTCATTTTTTTCTTTTTCAGGTGATTGTTGCGGTTATGTGCAAACCTCACAGGTCGAACAAATTTCCAATTTTAAACTATTCCTAATTTGTTTTTCAGATGTCCTCACATAAATTTCACCGGGAACATTTGCGTTTATTGTCCTGGTGGTCCAGATTCAGATTTCGAGTTGGCACATCATTTCATTAATTCTTTTTTTTGAAATCGTTAGGTATTCGACCCAGTCTTACACGGGGTATGAACCGACTTCGATGCGTGCAATCCGTGCCCGTTACAACCCGTATTTGCAAGCGGTCGGAAGGATCAGTCAGCTGCAATCACTCGGACACAGCATCGACAAGGTGAAGCAATAAAAAAGGAGGATTGGTTTCTGCGACATAATTCCTATTATTTAGCGGGGACATTTGGGTTATCAAGGTGATTTGATTGTAATGAGCAATTGGAAAAAGAGGGGAAAAGAGGAAGCGAATGATTGGGGAAATTGGGGGAAGGGGTGGGGCGAAAGGTATCGAAAAGTGGAGAAAATGATGGAAAGAATGCGAAGAACTCGCAAAAGCATTCGACACAGCAGAAAAATGATAAGGTTGTGCAGATTCAGCTGCAAAACAGCAGCAAAAAAGGTAGAAGACTAATAATACGTTGGGTGATTAATTAAGCAATTAATTAAACTGACTAATTACTGTGGCTGTTGAAATTTGGTTATTTTTAGACAAAATCTGTTAACAAATAGCATTAAAATTAACAAAAAATTTTCCCGGCGCCGCCTATCAGCGCCGCCGCACCCTCTTGTCCCCAAAAAGTTTTTTAAAAAAGCGCGCCGCAAAAAAACCGTTTTTTAAAACAAAGAAATTTGTCGCATGGCTAAAAATCGCAAAAATTTGGCAGTTTTTGGTGAAAATCTGTAACAAATTGCACTGAAATTTTCAAAACTTTCCCCGGCTGCGCCTACCGGCACCGCCGGCGGTCTCCTTTTTGCGATTTTTTTTTTTTTGTAAAACCGCGCTGCTTCCAATCGGTGGCCCAAAGCATTGGCCCGGGGGGGGACGGGAAACCCATCGGCGGCCAAAGTCCGTCCGCCAGCGCAAAAGCGGCGTCTATTTTCGGAGACGGGGAAAGAAGGTTGAATTTATCGTCATGGGTGGCACTTTTATGTCTTTGCCGGAGGATTACCGCGACTATTTCATACGAAATTTGCACGACGCACTGAGCGGACATCGAAGTTGCAATGTGAAGGAAGCAGTTGCTTATGGAGAGCACAGCAGAACAAAATGCATCGGAATCACCATCGAAACTCGTGAGGATTTGCAAAAAATATTTGTTTAATTATTGCCACGTTTCATCGCTTTCAATTGACAAAAACCCGCAAAACCTCCTCGTTTTTTTAGTTTTTCTAAGGGTCTCTAATAAAATTGGGAGCAGCTCCTTGCCCACCCCCCCCCGTTTTCCCCCAACGTTTCCCCTCCGAGAAATTAAAAAAATTACTAACAGAAATTTTTCAAGAAAAAATCTTAGAAATTTTTTTTTAATAAGAAAATTCTAAGAAAAAACTTGTAGAAAAATTTTTCAGCGATTTATTCAAAATTTTAATAAAAATAATTGTCCCTTAATATTTCAGGGCCCGATTATTGCCTGCCTCGGCATCTCGACGACATGTTGTCCTACGGATGCACTCGCCTTGAGATTGGCGTTCAGTCGACCTATGAAGACGTGGCACGGGACACAAACAGAGGACACACGGTGACAGAGCAGTTTAAATGAACAAGCAACAATTCTTAAAATTTAATATTTGAATTGTTTAGGTAAAAGCCGTTTGCGAATGTTTTCACATGTCCAAGGACACGGGCTACAAAGTGTAGGAGTTTTCTTCTCATTTTTTCATTTCTGTTTTATTTTCAGTGTTATTCATATGATGCCGAATTTGTAAATTTTAATTTTTATATTAATATTAATTAATTTATTATTTCTCTATAGACCAAACGTTGACATTGAACGAGACATTGAACAGGTCATTCCAACAAAACAATCAATTTGATAAAATCCGTTTTCATTGTCAGTTTATTGAACTGTTTGAAAACCCCGAGTTCCGACCGGACGGTCTCAAAATTTACCCGACACTCGTCATTCGGGGGACCGGCCTCTATGAACTTTGGTCAGCAAACAAATACCAAAGTTACCCACCACAGGTTTTATCTTGCTTTTCGCAAATTAACAATCATTTCTTCAGTACATTACATCCGATTTCTGCTTCAGGTCCTCGTTGATTTGGTCGCCCAAATTCTCTCTTTGGTGCCCCCATGGACACGCGTTTACCGAGTGCAACGAGACATTCCGATGCCATTGGTAACGAGCGGTGTCGAATATGGCAATTTGCGAGAACATGCCATGGCAAGGATGAAACAGTTGGGAGTGAAATGTCGCGATGTGCGGACACGAGAAGTGGGCATTCAGGTGAAAAGAAGGGATGGGGGGGGGAAATCGAAAGTTCGAAAAAAGCGACCTATTGTCAGGAAATCCACGAGAAAGTCCGCCCCTACCAAGTCGAACTCGTTCGTCGCGACTATTCGGCAAATGGCGGTTGGGAAACTTTTCTCTCCTACGAGGACCCCGACCAGGCATTGTGTTAAAAAGTGAATTCTTACCTTTTTTCAATTTCCTTCTCATAGGACATTCTTATCGGAATGCTTCGTTTGCGAAAATGTACTGAGAAAGTGCACAGAACAGAACTGAAGGTACAATTTAACAGTTTTTGGCATTTATTGCTCTTTTGATTTCGCCAAAAGTGCCACATTTTCATTTCATTTGCCCAGGGAGGGGTCAGTGTCGTCAGGGAACTTCACGTGTACGGCACTGCGGTGCCCGTGGCCAGCAGAGACCCGACAAAGTTTCAGCACCAAGGCTTTGGACAACTGCTGATGGAGGAGGCGGAACGAATTGCACTGACCGAACATTTGTCCATGAAAATATCGGTCTCATTTAGACACATTTTTTGTTTTGCACTTGAGAATTTAGGTGATCTCCGGGGTCGGGACAAGGCATTATTACAGGTAAAAGCGACATGAGTCCGTTGTGATGTTTGTTTTGCTTAAGAAAACTCGGCTATGAATTGGATGGGCCGTATATGAGCAAAATGTTAGACGAAAAACAATTGAATAATTGTTACGACGGCTTTTGTTAATTGTTGGGCCTTATTTGTTTGTTTTTGTTTTTTAAGGTTGTTAATACATTCTTCGCTTTACTTTCGGTTTCGTTTCAATTATTTATAATGATTCTGTTTGAACTCTTCCAACAACAGTTTTGCATTCTTCCATAACCAATAATGAGTCGACGTGGCGGATTCGGAGGGTCTTCGGCTGCCACCGGTGTTCGAGCGATCGCAAATGTTTGTTGAGAAATGATTTGAAATCTAAAATGACATTAGTCCAACCGGTTAAGGTTCTTGGTATCAGCCGACAGGAAGTCAGTCAGTACACGCACGAGCAGATTCGGGATGAACCGTTGCCATTGTATCCGGTGAGCAGCCAAATTCAATTTGACTCACAAATGTTGCGATTATTTGCGTTACGAATAGTTTGACGGAATTAAAACGTCTTTTAGCCTCTGGCCAAGGATCCATTGCCCCTTGGGGACAGCAAAGAATTGGCGTTCATGACGGATGCCAAACTCGAGTTCCTCCACCGTTTCCGCGAGTCGCCCTTTTACCAACGACGAACGGGCAAAAGGGACGTCCGAAGGGTTAGCGCAAGTGAAAATTCACGGCTGATTTAACGGTAACATTTCTTTTAGTACACCGACAAATACCGTCTCATGGACAAGGAACCCTTTGAGCCCCGTGAGTTCTCTTTTCCACCAATTGGCGATTTTAATGGAACATTTCCAAAGATTGGGAACGACTTCCAAGCGAAATCAATTGGAGGGCGAAGGGCGCGTCAAAAAAGCGGCCATCAGCGAAAAGGGCGCGGGTGGACGAGAATTTGTTGTTGGAACGGTTGGGACAACGCGAGGCGAAGGGATTGGACAAAATAAGACAAATGGGGAGAAAGGGGAAGGAAAACGAAATTGGTTTAAGAGAAAGAAGGCGAAGAGGAGGGAGCACGAGGAGAGGGCGACGAGGAGGAGGAGGATGAGAATGCCACGGCACGGCCAAGGCCGCTCAACGAGGATGAGGAGGAGGTGAATTACTCGGACGAGGACTACCTGATGGAGGGTGCCAACGACTACGTGGACACGTACTTTGACGACGGCGACGGATACGACGACGAAACAAACGCATTGGAGGAGGAGGGCACATACTGACGGGGGGGGAGAAAGAGACGAAAAATGATCAATCAAAGAGGGAAGAATAAAGGAACAATTGAATTCGGTGTGACGAACTGCAAATGATACGCTACCATTTGACTTTGGTCTTTGCCAAGATACTTTAAAAATCATTGTTTGCCAATCAATTTTAATTGCAATTAGCGGAAATGCATTTGCACGTTTGGCCTGGCGAATTTGGTCTGCCATCCGTTGACATCGAATGTCTTCAATTTATGGTAGGCGATTAGCGGATGAATTAACAGTTTTGATGGGTGATCCCCTGCTAATTGTATTTTTACCCTTTGAGGCGGCTGCCAAATTCTGTGCTGCTCCGATCGCTTTTCACGCGTCGACTCAGCCGTGGAAATCGCCAAAGGGTAAAAATAATCAAAAATAACAATCAAAACAAATGCTTAACGAATACACCGCTCCAGGGGAGTTGCCATTTTTCAATAACAACGGGGAGGAGCAAATAACGGACTTTGGCGAGTTCGTGGAATTTCTGCGCAACAGTCGACAGGACGTCGTGTTGGACAACGATTTGGTGCCGAGCCAATTGTGCGAGTTCGAGGCGTACAATTGCTTACTAAAACAGAAACTGCTGCCTGCCCTGGTAACGAAGAGGAGACAGTGATCATTTAATAAGGGATTTTTTGTATGCTTTTTAGAACCATTTATTTTGGGTCGACAAATGCAATTACGGCACAATTGTGCACCCTCTCTATGCCCAACAGGTCACCTTCCCATACAACATTTATTACATGGAAAGGAGACGGAGACGAATGGACACAACAGTCAGAGCGATCAGGAAGAACCAACAACAGCTAACTTTGGATGCAATTCAGGCATTGGAAAAAAATGCCAATTCCCATCACTTTCCAATGATGTTTATTTTTAGGCACTGAATTTACTTTCGGCAAAGTTGTCAGACAACAAATATTTCTGTGGCGACAAGTCTGACAATTAATTCCATTTGTTTGCCAATTTTACTTCCCCCCTCCCCAGGCCATGCTCTATCGATGCGCTCGTCTTCGGCTGTTTGGCTCCGCTGCTGCGCACCCCTTTGCCCAATGATCGGCTTCAGCTTCACCTTTCGGCCACCCCAAACCTCGTCCGATTCGTCGATTCCATTTTGAGTATTGTAAGTTTAGGTAATTTTGCAATAGCATTTGTTTTGCCATTTCAGTATTTGCCACTGCCCGAAAAAGTGATCAAGGAACAGGCGATGGCGAGAAAAAAGTGGCAAAAACTGAAAATGGACGCCCAACAGACAATGGAAGAGGGCCGAATTGAGAGGGAACTGCGCAAGGCGGAGAAGAAGGAGCGCAACTCCATGCACCACATTCTGTTCTTCGCCATCAGTTCAATTACCATCTCACTTCTGTTCGCCCTTCACACGGGCATTATCGTAGTGGACACAGTGGACCACAAAGGGAAGAAAAAGGCGAAGGGGGGATGAACGGCGAAAAGAGTGCCAATGCCAACCGATGGGAATTTCGTTATTGAGACATATTGACATTTTGTGAATGATTTTGATTACATTAAATCACCAATTTCGCATATAAATTATTCGCAGCGAATTTAAAGAAATGGGATAACAAAACAAAAATTTATTTAAAAAGTTAGTTCTTAAATTAAATAAAAATTTAGCAATATGAAATTGAAAAATGGAGATATCAGTTTGGTTGTTTGACCTGGCAATTTGATCAGTTAGTCGTCGTTGTTGGGCTGTGTTTGGCATTCTTCCCCGTTTCGTCATTTTCAGTCCCCCTCTTCCGTCGTTGTCCCCTCCGGCAGTGTCTCTTTTTGCTCTTCCTCCTCCGTTGTCCGTTTTCTCCGCTTCTCCAAAAGTGCGTTTCGCGCGTCTCCCATTTGTTTGATGTGCACGTCGCCCACTCGCATCGTCGCTAATGCATTTTCCATCTCTTCCTATTTTTATGAATTTATATTGCTGGTAATTTTTGTTAGTTTCTTCGATGAGGCAAAAGATTAGATTTTAAATTTCTCCAAAAATGGCACAGGGGGAAGAAAATCGACATTTTCCTGCTTTCGGGTCGCCAAAATTTAAAATAATCAACAAAAAATGCGTACTAATATACACAATTCACATTCTCAAGTTGATCCATTCGACGTGCTTTTGTCAGCAATTGTTTGCGGAAAAAGAAAAAAAATCACCGAAAAGTTGGACCAGTCGACCTCTCTTTCATTTAACACTTTTTGGGTGGCCAATGCAGTCGCCGGATTTTTGTTGTAGTGAGTGATCCATTTGTGCTGCATTAGTTGAGTGATCGTCGCCCTTTCGTCCGGGTCGGTGACCAAACAACGTCTGATCAAGTCCTTCGCTGAGAATAAAACAAAAAATGGCAAAAAGGCAAGGGATTGGCGGAAGGAACCTGCTTCTGACACGCGGTCCCATTCGGGGCCCGAAAAATTGTATTGGCCAGCTCGGATTCGGCTAAGCAAAACGAAAGCATCATTCATTCATTCTAAAGATTGCTTTCTCTTGTGAAAACCCACCTTTTCATGCCCGGGGAAATTGGAAGGCCATGGGTGGAGAAAAAGGGTGGGTAACCGCACAATCTGAAAAGGGCGTTGAAATGAGCAAAATCAAGCAAAAATAATTATCACAAAATGTAAGAGATCACGCCAATCGCCCACACGTCACACGCTTTGTCGTATTTTTGTGAGCTGAAGACCTTTAATGGGTTATTACGGACAATTAGCACGCATTCACAAAAAGCAAACTTCGGGCGAACTGTAGTAAGGTGTGTAGAGGGGAGTGACCTGAAGAAATTGCCAACTTTAGAGGGAAACAGTTGCCCAAAGTCCAATCCAACATTCACTGACCAGTGATTTTTCGCCATCTTCGGATCGTTTTGCGAAGCCAAAGTCAGTGAGTTTCAAAGTGCCGGTGGGACTCGGTTCGCTGTAGAGGAGATTCTCTGGCTTAATATCCCTGAAATAATTGGGCATAATTTGCCAATAAGTAATATGTAAATAATAGTTTAATTGAGCAAAATTTATTTGGGAGACCTGTGGGCAATTCCCATTTGATGTAAATGTGAAACTGCGGAGCAAATCGAATGGATTATGTTGGACGCTTCACGTTCAGTGAAAGCACCGCCAGACCGTTCCTAAAACGGAAATCAAATTAAAATTAACCGATTCCAAATTTAAAAATAGTGTCTGTTAAATATTTGTTTCTTTTTGCCTGTATCCGAGTGAACAGTTCACCGCCCGTCATACATTCCATGACCAACAAAAGGCACGGAATGCCATTGTAATTGTTCTAAATAAGAAAGCAGCAATTGGATGGATGAGAATGGCAAAACCAGCCGCACCTCGTAAATGTCGTAAACATTCACAATGTTCGCGTGCCCACTGGCCACAAAGTGCAATTCGGCCTCGCGCTTTGCCTTCGGAATGTCCCGCAGAATTTTCAATGCGAATTTCTTTCCGTCCGTCCGATGTTCGCATTCCACCACTTTTCCGTTGATTCCGACCCCAAGAACCTTAAAAATACGGATGCCATTATTTATTAACCTCAAAACAATCAGATTTTGGGATGGATTCGTCAATTATTTCTAAATGCCATTTTTGTGAATTTGTTGAAAATGCCACCCAAACACACAATAAACTCACATTGTTGCCAATTTTGTAATCGGCTTTAATCGGATTGGTTTTATATTTCATAACCACTGCAAATTGATGAGTTGACTATTAAAAGATTAAAGATTAGCCCGGTTGGTCCTTTATAAAGGTTAGAACTTTTATAAATCACGTCATTTCAAAACAAAATTTGGTGTTTGGCCAAAGTTTCTCTGCTTTAGCTTTTATTTTTCTATGCCCGGCCTCCCATCCATATATAATTATTATAAATTATGATTGGTTGGTTCAATCTTTTTTGGGAACCAACTTCGCCAAATTACCACCCGCCGACCAAAAAAACAAGACCACTTCCGTCCCAAAAATGTTTTAAATAAATTTTACGGAAAGATAATTAAGATAAATCATTTGTCAGTGGAATTTATTTAATTTTAATACAATAATGGCGTGTATACAATACAAGGCACGAAAAGGGACCAAAATAGATTTTGAAATATCAGCAAAGTAAGACGAAGTGATATTAAGTGGATATTTGAATGTTTAATAAAAAAATGAAAAATAAATAATAAAATAAATTAGGTAAATATTATGGGAAAAGTGAGGAGAGATTTAAGTGCGAAAAAACTTCCAAAGTTTGAACACTCACAGACTTTTGTGAAAACGACAAATTTGAGGATCCGGTGAAGAGATTTCGCGGAAAACAATTATCAACAAACAAACAGCCACAAAAAGGGCGAAGATGACGAGGGCACACCACCACGCGTACTTTTCCCATTCCAATTTGCGAAAGTTGCGTAAAAGCACAATGCCAAGCAACAGACCAGTCACAAAGCCGCCAATGTGAGAAACATAGGAAACCTTGGAAAGTTTTATAAACATGGGCGAATTGTTGGATAAAATTCATTTGTGCCAATTTATTTCGTCCCCCTTTTCCCCATTTGTCATGCCTTTTCCTCACCCTATTTGGCATGTCGCTAAAGTACCGCTGGTAAACGGCAATCACAACATCGGCCGTAACCAAAGTAGAAAGAATGGAAGCACGGACCCAATTGAATTGCATTTCGCTCCAATTAATGATGACATTGGCAATATGTGCAGAAAGTAGAGTGTAACTGAACTTAGAATCAATGAAAATGAATGTGAATCATGCTTTTTCAAATTATTTTAAAAAGATTCAATTTAACTCTCTTTTCTTACACTCCTCCGGACGCGCCGGCCAAATATACTTCTCTGTCAGTGACAAAAAAGAGCAAAGCGCCGCTCATCACACCAGCGAGGTACAAAAAGCCAACTCGGCCGTATTTGTGGACCAATTCCAACGGAACCCCTAATAGAATTTGCACGACGAGATTGGTGAGCAAATGTACAAAACTGTAAGAAAGAAAACACTTAAACAAAGTGTCTCCTATAAAATGTTAAAAAAACTCACCCGACATGTACAAACACTAAAAATGCAAATAATTGTGCTTCAATTGAAACGGCGAAAACTGACTGTATGTAAAGTATCGCCAGATTTGCCATTTTAAGCACGGGTTCAGAATCAGCGGAGATTGAGTGGGTGTACATTTGGTAGGCAAAAAGCGGTCGTTTCCGCAATAATGGAACTCATGATAAACATAGAGACCAATTTGGACAATCGAGATTAAAACCTTGTATTAAATGATGATTTGTAACTGATAAATTAAAATATTATACCATGAAAATGGGCGGAGGAATGCAATTGAACTCGAGCAAATAGCGGGAAGCCTCAGTTTGTTGGCTTCGCGGAAGGACCGAACGAGCGGCGTACAAAATCACACGCTTCAAACGCATTCCTTTCGCATAAGCCATCTGATAATGGAACGATGAAGCGAAGGGTGGAAAGGAAAAGGCCAAAGCAAACCAATCGAGTAAATTCGGGAAAGTCCACAAAACTATCGCCATTTGCATCAACATCGGAAAGCAACGCATTCGCCTCCTCCCGCGAAAGACCGAAATGTGAAGCACTGTTCCGGATAGAAAATTTAAACTCGGCGACAGGGACGAAGCCATCATTGCCCAAGTCGAACTGCAAGCAAAATAAAAAGTCAGAGCAATAAAAGGATTTCACAAAAAACCAACCGATCGAAACAATTCGTACCAATCCTGACACTCCTGAAACGATTCACATTGAAATTTGTCAGGCACTGATTGTGAGATTGGATGCATTTAGCAACAAACCCTAAAGAACGAAGAAATAGTAAAACGAACAAAATGGGAGATAATTTTACAGGAATAATTTACTGTTTAAAAAATGAGCTAATTTTAAACAGAATTATCGACAAAAATCAATCATATTCATCGTCGTAATCTTCTTCTTGCGTATGTTTCTGCATTTCTCCGTTTGTATATGGCCTCTTTCTTTGAGTAGCATTTTTGTCCGTCATCAAGAGATTGGACACAGATTCAGGATCAAAATTGTTTATTGCATTGAATTTCGACGATCCATTTTGTCTGGGCCGCTCTTCCATCTTTAAAAAATATTTTACAAAGGCAAAAAGGAAATAAAAAAATTCACATGGACTGCTTGGTCTTCGTTGTTCGGATCATCTCCGATGTATATGTAATTGGGCTGCAGTTGACAGAAACGGTCATTCGGTAAACGGAGTCCATAATTTTGACGTATCGGATGTAAAGGCAGTGCATTTTTTTCTGCGGCTAATTCCGACACAAAAGCTTTTGGTGGGCGATCATTACTGTGCTTTTCATCTTAAAAGATAGAAAAAAAGCTGAGATCGATAAAAGCACAAAAATTTACCAAATGTTTTGATCGCAAGGTCAACGTCGCTTCTGTCCACCTGTTTCTTGCCACTAAACTCGGAAACAGAACGAGCATCGACGAGAATCTCCTTGGTCAATGAGTAAGAAATATCACACAACTGAAAGTGGTTAACGTGGATAATATTGGGTAGATCTTTAATAACTAACTTGTAAGACTAATTGCGGTTCGTACTCTTTGATTCCCAATTCGTGGAACATTTTTTTGATTGTTTCCGCACATTGAGGTATTTTTGAGGCGGAATAACTTTCACTTGGTTTACATGTATTATTGCTAGATGAACTAACAGTTGCCATTGCCACCATCAAATGAAGTTTGAATTCTAAGTGGACATTTGTTTTGACAAAAAGTTTATGTTTAAAAATCATGAAAATATTATCTGGAGTCGAGAGTATTCAGATCATGAATCTGACCAATTTTTACCAATCCCTAACCCGAACTCGAACACAAAAATCGAAAATCCTATTTTTTCAATTGATTCTGAATTGAATGAAAAGATGTTAAAATAAATTAAAAATTTAAATTTTTTCTTTCGCCAATGCGCTTACAAAAAAATTTGGCTCGACACTAATTGACTATGGCCATGGCCATGGCCATGAATGACATCAACCACACTAAATTTTAAGCTTTTCGCCTACTACCATTTTTAAGTTCAATAATTATTAATTAATATGTTAGGAGAAGAAAAATTAATAAAAATTTCGCTAGACAAATAATATGCCCATTGACTATTCTGCTTGGAGCAAGATCGAAGTGTCGGATGACGAAGATGACACGCATCCAAACGTTGACACCGCTTCATTGTTCCGCTGGCGTCATCAGGCTCGTATAGAGCGAGAGGCGGAGATGAAACAGGCCAAAAAGGAGGTGAAGGAGGAACAATCGAACGTGCGCAACAAAATGCAGGTTTAATGAATGACTCGAACAAACTGATATTTAAAGGATACAAATTCGGCACTATTACCGTTATTTCCCTTTAGGAAATTGAGGAAAAGTTGAAAAGCGCTAAACTTGAGGAGAAGGAGCGCATCAGTTTAGAACTCGAGTTGAACACCATCCGTACTCAGGAGGAGGAGTTCCGGAAGAAGGAAAAGGAGTTGGAGGAAAAGGAAAAACATCAGCCATGGAATGTGGACACGATCGCAAAGGAAGCGTGGAGCAAAACGATCGTCAACAAACCGAAGGAGGGCAAGGAACAGCCGAAGAAGGGCACGACCGGCAAAAGCGACGAAGACGAAGAGATCAACCGAATGCAGAAATACTTCAAAGTCAGTAAACGCAACGTACCCATTCATTTTTCAATTCCAAAATTAGATGAAACATTTTTTCTGTTTGTTTGAGTATAATGCCTTTTCTGCCCTACTTAGGACAATGAAACACTTTTGCACCAACTTTGTGTCTTGGATGGTTTTGACAAAATTGAAGAATTCCTGCTGGAGCATCCTCAGCTCGCCAGTGAGTACGCCACCAATTTTCTGACTGTTGAAGCACTCAATTATGCTATCGATGCGAATGTGAGTTTGTAATTTTTGTTTTTTTAATATATTTTTTGTTTTTATTATTAAATCACTTCCAAAATATTTTTTTTTGCGAAAATTCTTTTTTTTTTGGCTAATAATAAACAGCTGATTTTTATTAAACATTTTTTTATACTGCCATTATTTTCGAAGGATTTCTTTAAAAACAAACAAACATTATGATTAAGGAGATAAACATGGGTCGGATTGCGGAGAATTGCATAATGATTCAATACGAATTGGAATTGGCCAAATCGCTGCACGCGATGGCCACCAATACCAATGTGATAAAGAACTTCTTCAAAAAGTTTGTTTCTGTTTATTTTTCTTTCATAATGGCTTAAATAATCGTTTATTTACATTCAGAATTCGTATCGCGGAACAAAATTATATGAAAATGTTCACGGACGAAGTGGAAGCATTCAAAGACCGTCTGAGAAAACGCGCGCGGGACAAAAGGGAGGCGATGCTAAGCGAAACGGAGGTGGAGGAGAAGAAAAAGCGTGTTGCTCAGTCGCCAGGAGGGCTTGACCCGCAAGAAGTGTTCGACTCACTGCCTGCGGTGAGTTTTTCTATGAGATGGAATGAGGAAGCAGATCAAAATTAGAAATTTGCAGCAATTTTCATTTAATGGAACCACCTGAACTATTCAATATTCTGAATTTTTAATTTTACGTGCTAACAATAAGGGCAATAAACCTACAAATTATGGGGCCGCAAAAATCGGAATTTTATTGTCTGATGGCGCCCATTTTCCAAATACAAAACAAAATGTTCAAAAGCAGAAAATGCATGTGCTATCCTTGATCTGGTTACTGGCGAGTTGGGAGCTTTTTTCTTAGTAATGAAACTTGAATTTTAGGAAATGCAAGAAGCGTTCGAAACACAGAGCATGGCAAAGATATTTGAAGTGGCGAAGAGCATGGACTCCGAGGTGTTCAAGTACCATTTGGATCGCTGCACTGCCTCCGGACTTTGGATTCCAAACGCAAAGGAAGCCGAGGGACATGGACAAGAGGAGGAGGAGAAGGAATCGGAGGAGAAATGACCGATACTCAACTCAAAGATATGGTAAACCATGAGAATACGTTTAAGTCGACTTATAATATTTAATTATTTATGACCATTTAAATGCAAATAAAGATATTTTCCCATAAATTCTTTTACATTTATCAGCTTGTTTCTTTAAAATAGCTTTTCTCGTTGAAACTTAGCCATAGCTGATGGACAATGTCAGCCATATGGATTTGTCCTGTGTTTGAGTCGATCAGTCGAAGGACGAGAATTCCGTCCAATTTGAGAAATTTGTAAACAAAAACTTTTACAATTTGTCGGCTTGGGCGGATGTTTTGAAGCTGAAAGTTGGGGACATTACCTTTTGGCCTATTGCTCCATTAAAAAATAATTTAAATTTGCACAATTTCCTACTATTTGGCTTGGAATTTGAAGTGATTACCCTAAGTGCATCAATTATCATTCTTTCTTTGCTGCGCATTGAAAGAATCTGATAGGTCCAAAACAGCAAATTCAAAGAAGCGATAATTAAAAAGACGAAGAACCAAAGCCAAAGGAAGATGAAAATCTTTTCGGCGAACCTCAATCAAAAAATAAAATTTAATAGGAAACACTTCCTTCCTTTACATGTTTATCATTAGCACACATTGGACGGTGTGCTCTCGAAATTGGCCAATGTCGCGCGTTTTCAAGTCGCAGAAAGTGACCTATTGTTGTTGCTCATCGAATGTCTGAAGAACGATTTGTATCTTTACCCTTGGGAAGAACCCATTGGTTCGCCAGTCGTTTCCAACGACGACAATTTGCCAAATTATCGTAAAACCCCACAGGGGGTCGAAGGAGCCGAGGGAGAAATTAATTATGAAAAGTTGCAGGGTCAATGCCAAAACGAAGAGCACTTTCATCAAGAGATAAGTGAATGTCAAGTAACAATTGGAGAAAATGAAAGCTGCAAAATTAATTAGCAAAGTTAATGGACACGGCGAGGCCAAGACTCTCGACTTTGGGAATGGAAAACCAGGACTAATGAATTTGGAATTGCACTCACTTTTGGTCGCCGCTTCTCTCCTGGCAATCAGTTTTTCGGCAATGTTTTTGGACAATGACTCATCCTTCCAATGGTTTTTTGTCCCACGATATGCCAACTGACAATGAGAAAGGGTATAAGTAACAACGCATTGAATTGAAGAATTTGACTTTTGCTTTTATTTTTACCTGAATCAAATCGCTCATTCGTACGCCTAAAGGCTTAAAAAAGGCGGAAAATAATTAGAAAAAAGGGAGGAGAGGAAAAGCACCGCTGAAGGAATAAAGGATTTTGAAGGTCATTTTGGGCACAAAGCAAATCAAGGCTTGGACAACGAGAATGTACGGAATCCATTGGTAATAACGCAATTCGAAATGGTGACGCGACGATTTGTGCTCGGGCGAAAGCCTTCAAATCGCGGATTAAAGCGGTGAGACACAAAATGCGTGAGAGAGAGAGAAAATCAACATTGTGGACAGATTATGAGAGAGAATGAATAAGGGAGAATACAGTATGACACCGAGTGAGAGAAGTACCGTAGGAATGGCACTCACATTTTGCCGCTTTCGCTCTGCGCCACGTAATAAGTGTTCTCCACGAAACAGTAATTTTCAATGTATTTTTCCCAGGCCCCCTGAAACATTCGCTGTCACATTTACTCTTTCGCTTTTCTTTTAAATTCGTTTGTCTCCCCCTCCTACCGTATACTCCGCTGGCAACCAACACTGTAACGGGTCGCCCATGTACTGCTTGGCCATGATGAGCACGGCGAAAAAGCCGAGCAAATGCACCGTCGTGGCATAGATGGCGCGGTCCACCGCGTCGTCGTCATGCTCCCCCCTCACTTTGGCGATGCATTTTCTCAGCGTGGCGTCCATTTTCGCAAAAATAACATTTCACCGTTTTATTTTCCTTTTCTTTGTTTTTAACGGAGATAAGGGAAGAGAATGTTTTGCTAATTTTGATAAGTGCTGACAACGAATAATTGTCAAATTATTCTAATGCTTTTTACTGTAACAATTTTCAGTGCACTTTTTGTTTTATGCATGAAAAACACAAATAAATGAAAGATAGTATAAAAGTTAAGTTGAATACGTAAAAACAAAAAACAATCCTAATGAAATGCTAAAATATTGAAAAAATAGTGAGGCAGAGAACGAAAGGGTTAAAATAAATAGGTAATTTTGGTGCTTTCATCGAATGATATTTCCAGCGGCGCCCTGAAGCTGTTTCCTCGCATTTGCCGTTACACTTTCCTGCGTCTGTTTTCGCATCGATTCGTCCATCTTCCAAACGTGCCAAATCCTGAGCACTTCGTCCTGCAATTTCACAGCAAGAAAATGGTTTGTTGAAACAAAACAACAAAAATCACTTGGTTTGCGGCGATTACGTACTCTCCGCACGGACTTTGACAAAGTGCCAACACGCGTCCGCCATGTGCCTGGTTCAACTCCGCCGTCTGCTCAAACTTTTTGATTTTGTTGGGCTCGTGGTGCCAAACGCGAACGCCCGCCTTTGGGGCCCCATGGCCGGTGATCATTTCGCCGTGAGGTTTGCTGAAGAGAATGGCGGAAACCTAAATTCGCGCAATTAAAACTTTTGTAAAATGCTAAATCACTTGGCTGTGCGTGTCCAATGTGAAGTGAGCACTGCCATCCGTTAGGTTCCAAAAGCGTATGGTGTGGTCTCGAGTGCCACCACCAGTTGCCACGAGATTGGCTGGGCCTAAACCCATCGTTGGCACCTAAAACACAAATGAGCCATCAAAAGAACAAAGAAACCGAACGTATTCAATGGCCTTCACAGTCGACACGTGGTCATTCAATTTGAAAAGCGGTGTCTTGAGTAATTCATAAAAGCATTGGTAATAGAAAGTGATAAATATTTGTATTAACCGGATTATTTGACGATAATTGCACATTCTCCCAAACATTTACTAATGCGTCAGAACCTCCACTGGTGAGGTAATGCTCATCTGGGCTCCACTTTAGGCCACAAACTTCGTGCGTATGAGCATCCAAAGTGCTTAAAATGAGATGGTTTGTGTGCTAATTTTTTAGAAATATTGAACCTGATCAACGAATTTTTTATTCGAACATCGTGGTGGTAAATTCGACCGTTCTTCGAGCCACAGCAAATGCGCCCTTTGTGTGTCCATGTGGCACATGCCAATCGCATGTCTGCGGTCGTGTGAATTGTTCTCAGCACTTTTTTGGTGGCGCTGTCCAACAACTGAAAACGAAATGAAGTCTCATTATGTCTTCGCTATCCGTTCGGCTCACCTTTAATTGTCCGTCATTGAACCCAACGGCAAGATATTGTCCTTCGCAAGACCATTTGACGAGAGTTGGATGCGAATGCGTTTCAGAGAAATCTTTTATCTCCTTAAATTCACAAGATTTGGTGGAAAAAACTGTAAAAGAACTGACATCCACGGCACCGGTCCCCGCGTTCCATTGAAAAATTTTTGATCCTAAGCCAACGGCGACACAATTAGTCTTGCTCCAATCAATCAAATTCGAATCTGGAATAGTTGGAAAAATGTAATATGTGAACTTTTGTTTACAAAAATCGTCCAATAAATCTGGCGCATCCAACATTCTCTCGGGATCCTTTGCGACGTAACGACGAGACCGTTTCACACAACTGGAAGTTGGCTGAACACAAGAAAAAAGCACATTCACCTGCTGTTTGTGGCCTTGCAGAGAATGAATTGGATGTAAAATTCATGGCTTTATTAGTTAATCTACCGAATTTTGCTAGAGGAGCGAGTCCCTTACGAAATGCGCAAACTCGGTCAAAATCAGCCAACGAATTCACTGCATTGTCCGATTTGACCCTCATCATTTGTTTCTTCGTCTGCTGTTCCAATTTGGAAGCGGGACTCGTCGGACATGAAGTGGACGTATTCAAATTGTTGGTGTTCTCATTATCCTTAATCATGTGATTAAATAAAACTGGAGATTGTTGAAAGAAAATCTCACGAGCAGTCGCGAGGACAACAAATGATTGGCGAGTTCCAATTGCTCCTCACTTCTGAGACATAAATAGCGATCGCCCTCGTTGACCTTTCCTTTCACATAGTTTGGGTTTCTCGATGGCGTTGTGCCGTTTAGACTAGTCAGAACGGATGAACGAATTCCATGGCTACCGCCTGCTGCTAAGTTTTTCCATTCCGGCGTGTGACTCGTCATTATGATATGCGGATAAGGAAGCGAAAAATTGTTATCGTAAGCGTAAATAAATTGTTAGACAAATTTTACTAGAAATTAAGAAATAAACATTATAAAAACATTTTAAAAGAAGTCTAATGTCTCAGCATTTGCTAATAAGTAAATGGTTTATTTATCATATAGGTAAATCTGTAAGCTTAAGCTTGCATCTTCTTCATTTCGGTCCTAGTTTTAACCCAACCGAGGACCAAGCCAACAAAAAATTTAAAAATTATGTTTTCGCGAAATTTGTCATAATGTCTCCTTCAGTCGAGATCGAGTCGACGCATCCGCAGACCGTGATCTACCTATTGCTTTTACACGAGAATTTGCATTTTTATCCAACCCTCACTTTTTAAGGTTGAATTATAATTTTGATGATATAAAATGACTAAAAAGCGATCAAGCATTTCATCGGCCAGCTTTTTTGTCGAAGACACCGGCAGCAATTCGACTGATGTTGGAGTGAAAGAGAACAGTGCCAAAACAAATGACCCAAATAAATTTGAGAAGGCCGGATGGCTTTACAAATGGACAAATTATGTCAAGGGCTATCGGCAGCGATGGTTTGTCCTTAATGCTGAAGGAATTCTGAGCTATTATCGGTTTGGTTGTTTTTTATATCAAAGGAAATCAAATACTTGAAGGCACCCATCGGAAGTCAATCGCGCTTGTAGAGGCAGCATAAATTTGAGCGAAGCGAACATTCACAGCAATCAGGGCGAGTCGAGCCACAGCTTGGTTGGTTTTTAATTTATTTTAAAATTTCATAAATTAGCCACCGTTTTAATATGTAATAATAATTTATATTTTAAAATACTGTGAAAATCAAACCTATTGCTAGATCATCACTACTCCATCAGCCCAAACCTTTCATTTAAAGGCATCAAATGAGGTAATTTAAATTGTAAAATTATTTAATTTACCTAATTAGGTATGCAGAATGATATTTTTAGATTGATCGTTCACAATGGCTTAAAGCACTCGAATATGCTAAACACAGGGCAATAATACAGGCCGTTTCACTTGAGGAAGATGAAGAGGAAAGCCAACTTTTGCTCAACAAAACGAAAGGACTCAAAGAATCATCGACAGGAAAATTGGAAAATATGTCGAAGGATCTTCGGACTTCCGGCGTTAAATTCTGTATTTTTCATAACATATAATGCGATGATGGCCAAATTTAAAGACAAAGAATTGGATGAGCTGATGCATTTTATAGTTGGCCATTGCAACGCAAAAGAGGCAAAAAATTGTAATGAGAAGGCCAACCAACTGAGGGCAATTGCTGACAATTTTATAAAGGTAAGTGAAAGGGGAGAGATTTCTAACCGATTTAAGACCCATTTTTGTTTTTTTCTAGAAATTTGGGCAAAATTGTCAATGTTTCTATTTCAGAATTCAAATGAATTGGTGCTGAATTACAAAAATGACTACGGGACACTTTTGCGACTTGCCAATTACCAAAATGAAAAGTATTTGGAACTTCAAAGACAATACAAAATTCTCGCAACACAACACTCAAAATTGGAGAGGGACACGTACAAAAGAATCACCGAAGGAACACTTTCTACTGAAATAAACGCAGTGTCGGAGAATGGGAGGCCGCGTGAGTTTTGAAACATTTTTGGTTGGCAATTCCATCTTTTCGAATAATGAATGAATGTTTTTTGCATTAATTTAACGACAAAAAACAAAGTGATTAAAAATTTAATGATTTAATTTTTATCCCATAAAATTTCCTTTTTTCTTGCCCTAAAATTGTAAATTTTGCTATTTTTCCTCTGTTTACTTTGAGATCAACTGCTGTATACGATAGCATTTAAACTTTAAACAAATGTCTTTTTATCTTTCCCTGCTTTTTCTGTTTTCCTTTCTCATAATTTGCTGTGATTGTGCTGCTTTCTCTTATCCGTCTTTCCTTCGTCTCTTTCTTTTTACGCATTTATTGATTGATGGATTTCGCTCACTGAAAATTTTTGTCAGCCTATTTTTGCGTATATTATCTTAATTTAAAAAAATAACTGTTAATCCATAATATCCAAAGGGATAATTAATTAGTGATATTCAATCAGCAAAATTATTCTCCCCATATAAAATTGATTCACAATCATTCGTGATCGAACATAACATTTTCCATAGGCCCAGTTTCTTTAACAGTTCAGAAATTTTCTCTTTTAGCATTCGTTGAGGGTGCAACACCTGGTGAAAGTGACGAAGAAGAGGAAGAGAAAAAGGAGGAGACATTTCACGACGCAGCGGACAATTTCGAAGAGATTGAAAGGGAGGCTCAAAAGCGAAAAGAAAGCAGCGAAGAGAGCACGGGACAGAAGGAGGGGCAGACGGAGAAGGAGAGAGTGGGCAAATTTATGAGTGACCAGCAGAGAATGGGCAATTTCGAGTTTCGGAAGTGCATTTTGCAATTTTCAACAGTAAATTTTTGTCTACAACTTAAATCACCATTTTTTTTTTTGTTTTGTTTCAGTCACTTGATAAGAACCACAAAGAAAACACACAGCCAACTGTGGTCCCTGGACTGTCAGTGGTTCCAAGACGGTCGTCCGTCCGACCGAAGCCGCAATCGCATGGGCTTAAGTGATTTCTTTTTGGAATAATTTTATAAATATATCGCAAATAAATTTTAAAAAAATCAACTGTTTGAATGTCCTTTCGTCTTTTAGTTTGTGGAGTATTATGCGCAATTGCATTGGCAAAGAATTGACTCGAATTCCAATTCCGGTATTTTTGTGGCTTTGTCTCTTTGAAAGATCGTTGCTTTACAGGTCAATTTCAACGAACCACTCTCGATGCTTCAGCGTATTACGGAAGACTTGGAATATTCCTATTTGCTTGATCGGGCTGCTGAAAAACAGGACATTTGCGAACGGCTCGCCTATGTCGCCGCATTTGCTGTCAGCTGTTATTCAGCCACCGCTGTACGTACCACGAAACCGTTCAACCCGTTGCTGGGCGAAACTTTCGAGTTCGATCGGAGGGCTGATCTCGGGTGGCGGTCGCTGGTCGAGCAAGTCTCACACCACCCGCCCGCCGCTGCCCATCACGTTGAAGGAGTGAATTGGCATTTGAACCAGGTGGACACACTTTTTTGGTTCTGCCTTCTCTCTCCATATTATTTATTATCAACCCGAAGGAATTTATGGTCAGTTCACGCTTTCGTGGCAAATATATGAGCGTGATTCCCACTGGCCATACCCACGTGTCCTTTCGGGACGGAAAGGTGCACTTTACGTTTCAAAAGGTGGTCACGACTGTGCACAACATCATTGTTGGTCGTTTGTGGATTGACAACCACGGCGAAATGGTCAGACAATTCTCATATTTAAACCCATCGCTTTTTAAGAATATTGTTAATCATTTGGGCGGGGAGAGGGCTGTCCTCAAGTTCAACGCGTACAGCTATTTTTCATCGAACAGACCAAGAAAAGTTTTCCAAGTTGTGAGATATTTCAATTCCTTTCATTTTAAGGTTGAAGGTGTAATTTTTGACGGGATGGGTGTGCCTCATTTTTGTCTTGAAGGCTATTGGAATGAACACGTAAATATTGCAAGTGTCGTTGGCAGAAGAAAGGATGAAAAGGGCAATTTGGTGATTCAAATGGGCGAAAAACGACGAATTTGGACAGCAAACGCTCCTTTGTAATTAATTATAAATGGAATCTAATTTTAAAGCATTTTAGCGGTGACTCTTCACAATACAACTTCACTAAACTCGCCATCGAAATGAATCAGCCGGACGATTCCGTCGCTCCAACGGATTCACGACGAAGGCCCGACCAACGACTGATGGAGGACGGGGATTGGGACGAAGCGAACAAGCGGAAGAACCAACTCGAAGAAAGGCAGCGCAAGGCACGTAGACAGGCCGAGGCGGAAGCCGAGAGGGCGATGGACAACAGTGAGTCCGATCCGCCGACGGACGACGAATTCGCACATGGCATGGGCCACTCCCATTTCAGACCAAATGACCGCTGAATACCAAGCACGCTGGTTTAAGAAGGTGCAAGACTCCCACACGGGCTCTGTGATCCATGTTGTTCGGGACGAAGAATATTGGCGATGCAAAATAAACCGAGACTGGTCTCGATGTCCTGAAATTTTCTAATTAAATCGGATGGGTGCACGGGGTAACACACGGATTGTGATAATTTGCCATAAATTATTTCAACATTTCACTTTGCTTCACTTATCATTGTTCCTTCCACAACTTTTCCAAATTGAATTGTGCCCTCATAAATGCCATGCAATCTTTGTCGAAACAAATGGGATAATTGGTGTAAAGAGTCCGCTAATTTACTTTACAAATTATACTGTCAATGCCACAAAATTCAGCAGTTTATCTTATTTTCATGTGTTAATTCCATTTTAACTTCGTTTTCTGTTTTGTTTAGGAATTTCACTCAAATTTGCTGTGTGAATAATTCGGAATGAAATTGCTTAAACGCTTCGTACAAAAGGATTCTTCCGGGTAAATTTTGATGCATTTTTCTATTCCGTTTTTCTGCTTAAGTTTTGTCCGTTTGATGTGTGAAGAGGACGAGGACATGTGGCACATTTACAATTTGGTAAAAATTGTTTACAAATTTTCACAAACAATGAAATATTAAAGGTGAGGGTCGGCGACGTGGTGCGAAGTTCGACGATGCGCAAAGTGACCAACGAAACATCGACCGGGTCGAAGACGAGCCAACGGATACAAATGTGAGGCGAGGGAAGTAAATTCAGGGTGGAAACTGAAGGACTAATCCGATTTTCGAGGTATAAATAAGTTTAGACCATTTTGCATGTACTTCTACAAGAAAAGCTCCTTTTTTTGAGGCTGTTCTTTTCTTTTAAATTACACCCTTTTTTGCCATTGTTTCACTTTTCATTTACAGAACTCTGACAATCGAAGTGGAGACAATTAACTTTGATACGTCCGTTGGCACTCTTCATTTAAAAGGCTTTTATTTTAATTTAGCTTTTCATTATTTGTTTAATTTTAGGAAAAAATATCAAAGAAAATCAGCACGTAAAAGTGGGTTGCTAAGCTGAATTTGCTTAAATATCGTAACTTCGCTTATTTTTCCCAGTTGGGTGCCTACCACACTTTGGACCTCGAGCTGAACCGCGTCTTTACCCTGGAGAAGCCGTGTTGGGACGCCATGGACTTGCACAGGTTGGAACTGTGCTCGGATATCGCAAACAAAGCCGATGTGGCTGGCATTGTACGCATTTTGCTTTGTGTGCTTCACTTTCTGATTAGCATTTAATGCACAAATATTTTACATCTCATTTCCGTTTTAAATTTTACGGGGAGAGGGGCAATAATCAATTTTTTAAAAAATTATTATTGACATTCCGTCGTGACTTTTCCGAAAAATGTTTTAGGTAATGCATGAAGGCCTTGCGAATGTTTGTCTGATCGGTTCTTCAATGACCGTGGTGAAGTCCAAAATTGACATGCAGGTTGGTCGGAACGGGATTTATTTAATTGTCTTTTTAGTAATTAAAAATTGTTTGTTTTTTTCAGATCGCTCGCAAACGGAAGGGACTGACCTCGCAACATGACAAAAGTTTGGTCGCCTTTATGAATGCAATTTGTGCCGCATTTGTTCGGCACGTGAACATCGAAGTGACTTTCCCCCCCCCCCCCATCTCTTTTTCACTGCCAAAATCTCTCGCCGATTTTCAGCTGATCAAATGCGTTGTTGTCGCTAGTCCGGGATTCCTTCGCGATCAGTTCATCGAGTTTTTCTGGCAGTACATCGAACGCGAAGGGCTAAAGCAGCAGTTCGCCCCGCACAGAGGTAAATTTGTGCTCGTCCATTCGTCAAGCGGCTTCAAACACGCGCTAAAAGAAGCACTTTCGGACGCCACTGTCAGCCAACGGCTTAGCGATACGAAGGCACTGATTTTTGGAAAAAATGGCATTTTCCAATGTTAGGTCATTTTAGGCACAGGCCGAAGTTAAGGCATTGAACACGTTCATGGAGCTGATGTGCACCGACCCACAGAAGGCCATCTACGGGTACAGACACGTGGTGCACGCACGCGAACAACAGTCCATCGACACTTTGATGGTGTCCGACTCGTTGTTCAGGCAGGCGAATGAATTTGGCATGGAAATAATTGGCAGAAACATTTAAAGGTCCAAAGAAATTGCCCAGAGGAGGAAATATGTGGACCTTGTGGAGAGCGTCAAGGATCAGGCGAGAATGAAGCTTATTGGCCACCGCTTTATATATTTTTTCTCTCTTTTAGGGTGCCAATGTGCTAATTTTCTCGAGTATGCACGTGACCGGAGAGCAACTCACCCAATTGGTGGGTTTTGTTGGCATTAATTGCCATAGGCATCCAACAAAAAGACGGACGAATTGTTTTAGACTGGTGTCGCTGCCATTTTACGATTTCCTATCGCCGATTTGGACGACGAGGAGTGGGAACAGGAGAGCGAAGTGCCAAACGACGAGGCCGAGAGGGAAGAGAACGGACGGACATGAGAAGAAAGCGGAGGAAAAAGGGGGAAAAGCACCACTCGAGAATTGTTTTTTTCAAATTTCATTGTTCCCAAATGCCTAAAATACATAACAAATTTTATGTGTTGGTTGACCATGAATATTTTTGTAATTATGGATGAAGAGCAATTAAATGCCTTAATAATTTTTTTCGCAAATGACTTTAATAATATATTTTCGTTTTCCGAATGGCGCGTCCTTTCATTGGCTTTGCGTTTGATGCCTTCAAACGGCGTTTGGGTGCCCATGACTTCCCATTTCTCCGTGGTTTCATCCATGGATTCAATTAGTGGGGCTTGCTTAATTTACTGAATTATTCCAAAATTTATTTAAATTTTTAATTATTTTAAATGAATTTAACACAATATAATTTCATAATTTTTGTTTTCAAGTTATGATGCCCAAAGGGTCAAAGAAATTGGTGCCGAAAGGGCCGCGGCCGAATGGGTCGTCCGTTGTGAGGGGAAAGTGAAGTGGGAAATGCCAAAATGGCCAATTCAATGTTTATAAATATTTTGCTTTCTCAGATTTGACCATTCCCCCCACATTTTCTCCGATTACAACGCTTTGCAGCGGTTCACTTCCGAATTGGACCCGAAAAGAGAGTCCGACCGCGTCCATTTGGTGGCCGTCGATGCCACTGACTCGTGCATGTGCGTACTTTTGGCATTGGAACACAACATTTTCAATTGTCTTAAGTTCGGGCTGGGGCTGTCGCCATTTCGATGGGCTCAGTCGCCTCCAAAATGTTCAATTTGTGCGCTGCAAATCGCTGACAGTTGGCACTTTTGCGTTTGACTAAGCCAAAAATGCCCCAAAGGACAATGGCCTCCAAATGCTCGCCGATTCGTCCGTCTCCGACACTTTGCTAACACTTCACATCGAAAAGTGTCCGAAAGTGACCAATTCAGGCATCAGACATTTGCGCAAATTGAAGTTGAATTGGGCAAATGTTCCTCTAAAAACATTTGCTCCTCTTTTAGAGTGCTGAATTCGCTGACTTTGCAAAATTTGAAAAATGTTTGGAAGCCGGAAAAGACTTTGGACGAAATCAGACCGAATTTGCCATCGGATTGTCACATTTCTTACAAGGAAAAATAAAATAAAAAATCGTTTAATGAATTTTTTTTAATGGACGGAATTTAAACATTTAATATGCGCCGCATAAAACGAGCGAATAACACGGAAAAATAGGGAGGGGGAGGGGTGAGAGAAAGTTTTAAGGATCCGCCAAGGGAAAGGCGGGAAGGGAATTGTCGGGGGGGGGGGCTATTGTCCATTAGCTCCTCCCTAATCCCTCCCTCCCCTCCCTCTCATCTTTGGCCCTCCCCCCCCCTTCCCTTTTATATTATCCCCTCTTTCCTCTCCCTCCGCCTTTCTCTTTTTACCTCCCCCTCTCTCTCTCTCTCTCATTCATTGCCTCGGGCTGAGTGGGAATGAGATTTGAGAGGAGTTTGAGATTTTATTTGAGGTGCCTCTGCTCGGGTGTTGGTGGTCGGTGGATGGGTTTGAGCGGTTGGCCATAACTTCTTCCGCTCTCCGTCCCATCACTCCGTCGACAGCGGTGCCATTCCCTCCCCACGATACGAGCCTAAAAGCGAAAATTAATAGAAAAATGCAAAAACATACTAACCGAATCGAGTTGATGCAAAAGATTCGACGGTGTAATTCGGAGTGCCGGGGACAACGTAACGGAACATCACAAAATCACTCGACTAAAATTCGGGCAAATGATTAAAAACGGGGTTAAAACTGACCGGATTGGTAGCGTAGCCAAGCTCACGCGGATGCACTAACGACAACTGAATGCGATAGTTTACAACACTAAAGTCGACCGTAGCAGCTTTCCCCCGCCCCTCCCTTTGTGTAATTCTTTTTTATTGTGTTCGCTCCTTCCCCCTCAGGCGCCAATGATTGTTCTCGTCGTCCCCCTCTCTCTTCGCCCCTTCGGCGCGGATTGCTGTTGAGCCTGGCCCTTTCCCATCTTTCACCCCTTGGCCATTCTTTCCGCAACATTCCCCCAAAGAATGCCTTCTGCCAAATGGGTGTGCCATCCGTCGCTTTTCTGTTCACTTTTTTGCTGTCGATGATTCTGTCTTTGGTGCTAGGCCATGAAGCGAGCGGAGACGCCAAAAGCAGAAGAACTGTTTCCGGCACTGGCGCTGCAATTTCGCCGGAGGGTGCCGAGGGCAAAGAATGCCCCGCGGGGTGCACTTGCGCGGAGCTTTCGGTAATTGGCAGCGATCTTCTTCCTCGGACTTTACCCAAACATTTGCTGCAGTTGGAATGCGCCGGTTTCGACTTAGAAACCGTCCCCAACGAGTGGCCCTCCCATTTCGAGCGGGTCGTTTTGCGCAATTGGACAATGTCCACCATCGACAAAAACGCATTCCGTCGCTTCCAATATTTGCGCGAATTGCACATTTTGGACTGTCCACGGTTGGATCTGATCGAACGGCACGCGTTCAAACAGTTGAGGAAATTGAGGTGAGAAGTTGAGGCTGGTCAAATGCAGAATAAATTTCGAAAGAATATTCCAACAATGTCAAAATGTGGCACTTTGAAATTTTAAATTATGGAAATTTAAAAAAACATGGCTCTTAGGGGGGGGGGGAAGTGTCGGTTTGTCACGGGAGAAGGGGGAGGAAAGGCGTTGGAAAATGTTTGTCGGTCATACGGCGACCCATTGGCCGGGAAATGCCATTCTTTTGCTTCTTTCAAAGGCTGCTTGTGATCCGGGGCAACAAAAGTCTTCGCGAGCTGCACAAAGCCTCCTTCTCAGCCATCGGAAATGAGCAGTCGCTTTCCATTCAAATTGCGGACAATGCCATCGAACGGATTCGCTCCTTTGCTTTCAAGTGCCATTCCTCTTTTATGTACAATTTCGACATAAATTTGTATCAGAAATGCTCAAAATCTGCGCGAACTGTCAATTGAAGAGCGCTGCTTCGAATTGGAAGGCTGTGCCCTCGGGGCTATTTCGCGTTTGGACTTTGTCACTTTGCACGGGGTAAGGCACGGCTTTTTCCTTTCCCTTCAATTTGATTTGGTGCCCTGCTTAATCAATTATTGTTAAGCTTCTTCCATTTGATTTTCCTCCTTCCCCCCTTTTCGGTGTGTTCTTTGGAACCGTTCGCCTTCCAAAACAGCACATTGATCCATCAGCTGAACATCGCCGCCTCTTCGCTGAACAAATTGCCACGGAATGGCTTTGCTGAACTCAGTTACATCAGTCAGGTGCCGTACAGCAGAAGTGTCACACTCATAATCAGAGTGATCAGTCTCTATTCTCTCAATAATCATCATTCTTTTGTTTATCTCATTTGTCAATGCCAATCAGTCTCAGCACTGATCAGAATACTCGCTGATCAGTCACTTATTCAATTCGCTGATCGGATTAAAGGCCGTCCATCCCATTTCAAACAGAAGCGTGGCGTGTCAAATTTCGTTTCTTCACCCTTTTGCCTTTTTTTTAAATTCCTTCGATTTTTCCTACTCGAATTTCACTTTTTATTACACAACAAAGTTGAAATATCAACTTTAAACTGTCCTTTTGGCCTTTATCCGATTGCTTTCCGTTGGCGGGGGGACAAATGCCTAAAATAGGGAATGCCAATTTTGTTTAATTCTGTCCGAAATTTCATTTTGCATTTGTCTTTCAGCTCCAAATTCGCGAGTGCCGGATTGGCCGCATTGACGAGGGTGCCCTCGGGGGACTGTTCACGGTCGGCTCTGTCCAACTTCAGTCCAACCAAATTGTGCGACTGTCGCCCGGTTGGTCTTCCGGCATGGACAATGTTGGCAAATTGGTGTTCACTTACAACACCGTGCGTGAGCCGATGGTGTCGCCATGCCTTCGGCACGACGGCGCACAGCGATTCGAATTTGTGGACAATACGCTGCACTGCTCTTGCGCACTCCAATGGATGATCAACGCACCGGAGGAGGAGCAGGTGAATCGGACGGCAGGAGACGGCCAAAAATACAAATTAATTGCCAATTTTGGATTATTTTGACAATCGCTAAATGGCACAATTCAGTGGTTGGCCGAGAATTACTGCGGTGCCGAGGAGAACTTCAAGGCGCTGCTGTACTTTTCGCCCGCCGGCGTCGGCTGTGCCCCGTGGGTTCCGACGGCGTTTGTCCCTCCGGTCGCTCCTTTTCCATCGTCGTCTTCGACTCGTCCTTCGCTTCCGAGCAGTCCCCAGGATGGATTGGCCCAGTCGGCTGAGGTCGACGAATGGTCCGACCCCGAGGACGAACCCTTCCCCAATCCGTCGCCCCACCGGCGGCACTCTTCGCACCCCCTTTTCTCTGCCTGCCCTTCTCGTCTTCACTTGGCTCGTCTCTTTTCCCTCTGTTTGTCTGTCTTTCTGCCACTCTCCTCCTCCTTTCATGTCTCTCTTTCCTCATTTTTGCTGTTGTAAATGATTTCAAATGACAAACAGAACAACCAATATTTTTTTATAATAATGTCATGGAATGTGAACACAATCAATGATCAGAAAAATGAACATTATGGCAAATTGGAAGTTACCGAACCCAACCAGTTCGATACATACACGATAGTTCCAGTAAAATTGTCATATTATGTGAGAAATCTTGAAAAAACGGATAATCCTTTGAATAAAGGTCTAACTTTTCTTTGATTTTTGATGACATCAAATTGTTACAATACAGTTATAGTTTAATTGCTCAAAAAGGTCCACATTTTAAATTAGCGCGATAAAAAATGAAATTTTTCGTTAAATATAATAAATTTAACAAAACGAAGAAATGGAAACAATTTATTTGGTAGAACATTGGAGGTGCCAATTTCGAATTTCGGCTCCGGGTTCCGAATTGGTCGAAATGGATGCCTGGTTCGTGAGCAGCGACCCTGAAAACCATTGGAAGCATGTTTTCATGACTTTGAAAACAAAAAAATTTTCTTCAAAAAAGGAGGGCAACCAACCATCGGCAGTATTACCTTCGCGAAAAATACGTTTTTTTTGTTGTTTTACAAAATTTTTAATTTGGGTGTTTTTCTTTTTTTTATTATGGCTTGGCGCCAAAACGTCGGCGCCAAAACGTCGGCGCCAAAACGACCCTGGCGCCAAAACGTCGGCGCCAAAACGTCGGCGCCAAAACGATACGGACCCATTTAGTACGCAATGGGCAAATAAATTCATGTGTCGGCTAATGTCGCCATGACCGGGCCCTCCCGAATTGTTAGCATGGATAATAGTGCTGTAATACGTCATGCGCATTCTTTCAGTAAAAATGATTGGGTTGATCCCTTTTCTGGCAAGTAAAAAGTTAGCAAGCAGGCGCGCACAAATGGCAAAAGGTTAAATTTTTGTTTTTTTTCAATTGATTTTGATAATAAGATGCGAAAGAAAAGAAAAACAAGCTGACACATACACAATATTCTAAAAAAGCATTTTGAAATATTTTATTTGCAATTAAATGGTCATAAATAATTAAATATTATAAGTCGACTTAATTCTAATGGTTTACCACATCTTTGAGTTGAGTATCGGTCATTTCTCCTCCGTTTCCTTCTTCTCCTCCTCCTCTTGCCCATTTTCCTCGGCTTCCTTTGCGTTTGGAATCCAAAGTCCGGAGGCAGTGCAGCGATCCAAATGGTACTTGAACACCTCGGAGTCCATGCTCTTTGCCACTTTAATATCTATCACGCTTCTTGCATTTCCTAAAATCCAAGTTTCATTAAAACTCGCTAGTAACCATATCAAGGATAGCATACTAATCTATAATGGACTTGCGCAGCAAGTTCCAACGCCCCAAGGCGGTCTTCCACGGTGTTGAACCAATCCACCAATTCTCCCATCTTCAATGCGACCAGACGATGGTCGACTGGAAAATGGCCACCAACACGAACATTTATAGTTCTGAAGACACCCTGCATCTCTCCTCAATGGATTCTTCTCAGGAAGCACACCCATGCTCATCCTTGCTGACGTCAACGCCCATCATAAATCTTGGGACTCAATTTCAGAAGAGGACGACCGTGGCCAAATCATCTCCGACGCCATCGACCAACACTCTCTCGTACTCCTGAACGACAACGACTTAGCTACCCGCGTCGCCACCCGGGCCACAGCTATCATCCGCACATCACCAGACCTCTCGCTCATCAGCGACTGCTTAGCCACAACTGCCTCCTGGTCTATCACCTCTGCTCTTGGAAGTGATCACCTCCCCATCACAATTTCCATCTCCGGCCAAGTCCAATGGTCCACCGCCCCCCGCCGCACCTTTATCAACTTCGCGAAAGCGAATTGGCTTATTTATTTATTCGGATAGTCGACATCTGACAACACTCTCCCCATTCCAACAAACATTATCTTCGGAGAACGCAGACTCCGCATGGCCATCAATTCCGCATCCGCCCACCACATTCCCGCTGGCCGTATTCCAAAAATACGCCCAGACTTTCCCAGCGACCTCATCCCCTTGGCTGAAGAACGCGATAAACTACAAGAAAACGACCCGTCCAACCCTAAAATCCGTACTCTCACCACCACCATCGCTCGAAAACTTGGTCACCATCGCCAACAAAAATGGCTAAAACACCTTGAACGCTGCCCACGTAACAGCAAAAGACTTTGGAAGACAATCAAAGGTCTTGGTAATGACAACAAAGACAACAACATTCCGCTCTCATTCAATGGCCATCCTTGCACAAACAACATCAAAGCCGCCTCCCTCCTCAACTCGACATTCCATCCGCGCCCGTCGGGTCCTCCCCCACATGCTATCCGCCATGCCCGACGGTCCATCACCAAAGCCCTTCGCCTTACACCCTCACCTCATTCGTGGACAACTGCTGAAGTCAAAGCCGCAATCATTTCCTCCAAAAATTCTACCGCCCTTGGCCCCGACAACATCTCCGCTGCTCAAATTCGCCACCTCGGCCCCATTGCCATTGAATATATGGCCAATCTCTTCAATCTGTCCATCTCTTCCGGCATTATACCACAAATGTGGAAAAACGCTAAAGTCATTCCCATCCCAAAACCGGGCAAAGACCATACCAACCCTGCCAACTTCTGTCCGATCTCTCTTCTCTCTCCAATCGCCAAAATCCTTGAACGCCTACTACTCCCCTCTCAATACACACCTCCCACCCGCACCACACCAACACGGCTTCCGCCATGGCTTCTCCACTGTCACCGCCCTACATTCCATTTACCGCTTCATCACAGACGGTCTCAACCGAAAACAACCAGTTGAGCGCACCGTTGCAATAGCCCTCGACCTCTCAAAAGCATTTGACACCGTTGACCACCGATTACTAATATCGGACATCTCAGCAACAACACTCCCTGCTCATCACAAAAGATGGCTAGCCAACTACCTCGGCGGTCGCCAAGCCCAAGTTACCTTCCGCGGCACTACCTCCCCCCTCCGCACTATCCGTATGGGAGTCCCCCAAGGCAGCGTTCTCTCGCCCACCCTTTTCAATTTTTACACCGCCAACTTCCCCTCACCTCCTCCCGGCATTCAAATCGTCACATATGCCGATGACATCACCATTTTGGCCCGTAATTGATTTTGATAATAAGATGCGAAAGAAAAGAAAAACAAGCTGACACATACACAATATTCTAAAAAAGCATTTTGAAATATTTTATTTGCAATTAAATGGTCATAAATAATTAAATATTATAAGTCGACTTAATTCTAATGGTTTACCACATCTTTGAGTTGAGTATCGGTCATTTCTCCTCCGTTTCCTTCTTCTCCTCCTCCTCTTGCCCATTTTCCTCGGCTTCCTTTGCGTTTGGAATCCAAAGTCCGGAGGCAGTGCAGCGATCCAAATGGTACTTGAACACCTCGGAGTCCATGCTCTTTGCCACTTTAATATCTATCACGCTTCTTGCATTTCCTAAAATCCAAGTTTCATTAAAACTCGCTAGTAACCATATCAATTGGTCTCCCCAGCTGGCTGACTCCCACTGGTCAACCCTCCAACGCTGCCAAAACATCGCCCTCCGGCCAACCACTGGCTGTGTTACTATGACATCCTCTGAACATCTCCATTCAGACAGACAATAAAATTCCGATTTTTGCGGCCCCATAATTTGTAGGTTTATTGCCCTTATTGTTAGCACGTAAAATTAAAAATTCAGAATACAAAACGGCCCTGACCTATTAGTGGTATATAATGTATGCGCTTTTTTGAATTAAGTTCAGGCGGTTCCATTAAATGAAAATTGCTGCAAATTTCTAATTTTGATCTGCTTCCTCATTCCGACTCATAGAAAAACTCACCGCAGGCAGTGAGTCGAACACTTCTTGCGGGTCAAGCCCTCCTGGCGACTGGGCCACACGCTTTTTCTTCTCCTCCACCTCCATTTCGCTTAGCATCGCCTCCCTTTTGTCCCGCGCGCGTTTTCTCAGACGGTCTTTGAATGCTTCCACTTCGTCCGTGAACAAAACCATATCATTTTGTTCCGCGATACGAATTCTGAATGTAAATAAACGATTATTTAAGCCCACATGGAACCCCACTAAACAAACTTTTTGAAGAAGTTCTTTATCACATTGGTATTGGTGGCCATCGCGTGCAGCGACTTGGCCAATTCCAATTCGTATTGAATCATTATGCAATTCTCCGCAATCCGACCCATGTTTATCTCCTTAATCAGATTAAAAAATCCTTCAAAAACTCTTATATTTGTAGTAATAATCAAATCTGAATTTCTATTAATATTCGATGATTTAGTCCAAAAAATGATTAATTGTTTGAAATAATTGAAGAAAATTTGTTTGAAAATTTTCATTAATTTAATTTATTAAATAAAAAACCAAATAATTTTGTATTATTTTCAGCTTCAACAGTCAGAAAATTGGTGGCGTACTCACTGGCGAGCTGAGGATGCTCCAGCAGGAATTCTTCAATTTTGTCAAAACCATCCAAGACACAAAGTTGGTGCAAAAGTGTTTCATTGTCCTAAGTTTGGCAGAAAGGGCATTATACTCAAACAAACAGAAAAAATGTTTCATCTAATTTTGGAATTGAAAAATGAATGGGTACAACATCTATGCAATTTAACACAAATCCGGCACATCGCCCTCGGCGTCAACCCAATTGCATGAACTTGGACGACAGATGAACCAAAATTTTCACTGATTTTCAAGGTTTTCGGGGTTTGTGTGTAAGCAACCCCAAATTCAAAAAAAAAATACAAAATTTTTCAACACATACAAACCCCAATCATTCCTTCTTTGTTGACTCATTTGACTATTTTTCAATTCGATCTCATACACCATCATTTATTTATTCTAGGACAAAAGCCGCTCCTGTTATTTCAAAAAATAATCCTGATCTTCAAAGATCTCCAACAATTTCTGACACTAATCAAACTATCAATAGACCAATTCCAGAATTAAAATTTATAGGAATTTTATCAAATGTTCGATCAATTATGAACAAAATTAACTCCCTCATAATCACACTTAACACTGAAAAATGTAATTTCATAGTATTAGTTGAAACATGGTTGACCCCCCAAAATTCTGAGATTTTAAATGCAGCAATTCCTGAAAATTACCAAATTTTTCAGCCCTTCGTAAAACAAACGAGGTGGCGGAGTTTCAATCATAATAGAAAAAAAAAATTTCTGTTTATTCAGCCTCTACGGAATCAGTTTTTGGATGCGAAATTGTTACATTGAGGCCTAAAAATCTCAAAAATTTTTCCATTGTCGGTGTCTACCGGCCCTAGCACTTCCCTTTCCAAACTCCAAAAAATTCTTTAACTATATTGAAGAAAAAATTATAGGACAAACACTAATATTGGGAGATTTGTATCTAAATAGTAAAAGCGTTAAATGGCACAATAATACACCAGCCCCTTTTAACAAAATTGGACATCACTTTGTCGAATTCTTCATCAAAAATAAATTGTCTTTGCACTGCCAAACATCAACGAGAGGTACAGAGCTATTAGACCTATGCCTGACAAATGATCACCGACTATCACTTGAAGCCCAAACTAGGGATAGCTTGATAAATTCTGACCATGAATCGATCTATCTCAACCTATCTATCTCTCTAATAAAAAATCTCTGTACAAACATTTCTTTCCGTAAATTTGATTCAAAAATACTAGTTTAATAAACGCATTCCTAACACACAATTTAGAAAATGTCACCCAAACAGAATATAACATAGAAAATAAATACAGTCGATTTGTTAAAGAATCTCTAAACGGGCTAAACCTTTTTGCCCCAAAGATAAACTTCGAAAAGAAACCTAAATCAGTCAATTATCCTACCGCTCTTAAAGCATCAATTAAAGAAAAGGCAATTGGAAGGCATATTGGCAGAAAACCAGGAATGTCGTTGACATTAATGGAAAACGTGTCGAGTGTTATGGAATTATTTTGTTGCCAGTTGTGAGAAGAGGTTGTGACGCAGTGAATATTATGTTCCACATTACGGATGCGCCTGTTGGACATCCAATTTTGTTTGGAACAAATGCACTTGGGTTTCTTGGGTTCAAAATTTTTGACGCTCCCAACGGCGGATTAGTGGAATTTGAGTGTGTGGACAACAAGTCTGATTCCTACCACTATTTAAAAACGGAGATAAGAATCTAGCATCAAACTTCCGTCCCATTTCCATTACCTGTTCTCGCCGGAATATTTTCGAATGAATATTAGCCAAAAGAATAACAGAATTTTTACTGGAAAATAACTTAATTTCTGATCAACAATTCGGTTTCCTCAGAAAGCGCTCTACCACCCTCCAATTAATTTCGACTCTTGAGGATTGGTATAATGCCATACTTCTCAATAAAAAAATCGACTGTATTTATTTGGACATAATTAAAGCATTTGACAAAGTCCCTCATGAATTGCTAATTTATAAAATAGAAAAAATTGGAATTAAGGGCAACCTTCTAAATTGGCTCAAAGATTTCCTAACCAACAGGACATTCAAGGTCAGAATTAATCAACAGTTTTCCAAAGAATTTCCCATCAAATCAGGTGTTCCCCAGGGATCTGTCCTGGGGCCAATTCTATTTTTGATTTTTATAAATGATTTATCCCCAGTAATCCCTGAAAGAATTTCGCTAAAACTTTTTGCCGACGATACTAAAATTTACTTGTGTTATGACACCGAATTTCAACGTAAAAAACTAAACGAAGCCTTACATTGCGTCTGCCAATGGGCCCAAATGTGGGGTCTACAATTTTCACCAGAAAAATCAGCTTCTCTGTACCTCGGCAAGGACAATTTTAAGGTTCCCTACCAATTTAATGAAAGACTATTAAAGAGACCCAAACAATTCGAGATCTTGGAATCTTAATTGACAACAAACTGACTTTTAAATCCCATATTTCATCTATTCTTCAAAAAGCCTACCTTAGAAGCAGAACGCTTTTTCAAAAAATTAAATCTAAATCATCAAAGACATGGATTAAAGTCTATAAAAGCTATATTAGGCCCTTACTTGAATATTCATCTGAAAATTGGAACCCTCACATTAAAAAAGAAATTATTCGCCTTGAAAAGTTTCAAAAGTTTTTTACCAAAAAAGTTTTCTTAAAGTGCCATTTACCGGTTTTACAATATTCAGATAGGTTAAAATACCTTAATATTTCCACTTTGGAAAATAGGAGAAAATATTTAGATCTGATCACAGCCTTCAAAATTATTAAACAAGAAACTCACCTAAACCCTCTAAAATTATACAATTTATCTCAAAGAAGAAATTCGCCTTTTCTCAGATTAATCACTAAATCTAAAATAACTAAAACTGAACATTCTTTTATTAACCGTACTACAAAAAACTTACAAGAATTAAGCAAAACAATAGATTTCTCATCAATAAATTCCATACAAAGTTACAGAATCAAACTTAAAAAACTGTTGGAGATCTAAACATATCCAAATGTGTAAGCGGCTTTTGTCCTTCCTTTGGATTCTTTTATTTGAATAAAATGTTAAATGTGAACTTTTGCTATAATTATTTTTAATTTAAAAACTCGGAATTCTCATAACTTTTTTAAAAAATACAAAAAAGGTATTTACCAGTGTAAACTTTGAATTAGCGCGTAAAAATTTACGCCAATTACGCTATTTGGCGTTATGAGCATTTTGTCTGACATTGGGTTAGACTCATACATAGCAGGGATGGCATTCCGAGGCCAAAAAATTTTCGGAAATCGGAATTCCGAGGCCCAAAAAATTTTCGGAAGTCGGAAATCGGAATTCCGACCCCAAAAACGTCGGAAATCGGAAATTTTTGAAAAAATAAAAAATATAATCAAATATTCTAAATATTTTAATAAGCTAAATTTTATATTATTATTCACAAAGATTAACTCAGGGTTTTTTGGACAAAAATCTGTTAACAAATCGCATTAAAAATTACAAAATTTTTCCCGGCGGTGCCTATCGGCACCGCCGGACCCCCCCCCCTCCCCTCGCCCGTTCACCAAAAGTTTTTTGGGAAAAGCGCCGCAAAAAATTTTGTTAAAAATCTGATTTTTGATCCGAACGCACTGAAATTTACGATTTAAAGAAATTTAGCAAAAATGTTCTTATTTTTGACCCCAAAATCTTATTTTTTGGCCTTGATATTCTTATTTTGAAAATTTTGAGATCGAAACCCTGGATTAACTATAAAAGGTATTTATCCCATTCACAGCTATTACATTTGACATGGGTTTCATCCGTTCGGATAAAATAGTACCACCAACTGCAAGCATCATCAAAAATTTTTGGGACATTGAGCTAAAAATAGTTTATTTTAGAGTGAGCGGGACCGGGAATTTTGGGCAAAACCGGGACCGGGACTTGCCGGGACCGGGACCTCGATTTTCGTCCGGGACCGGGACAGGGAACCGGGACCAACCGGGAATTTTTGAAAATTCAAAAAAAAATTTAAAATTTAAAAAAATTCAAATTTTCATTTATTTCAAGTGTAAATAATACAAAATTAATTTTTATATTGCTATTTATTTTATAAAATCCAAAAGTTAAAGCTAAATTAAATTAATGAAAATTTTCAAATCGAATTTACTTCAGTTATTTCAAACAATTAATCATTTTATGACTCAAATGATCGAATATTATTAGCAATTCAGATTTGCTTTTCACATCACTTTTTTCGGCGCGCTTTTTCCAAAAAACTTTTGGGAAAGAAAGGGGGTCCGGCGGTGCCGATAGGCGCCGTCGGGGAAATTTTGAAAATTTGAGTGTGATTTGTTTACAGATTTTCAACAAAAAAGGTTGGTTTTTGGGATTACTATGCTCAATTTGTACGGATTTTCTTTAAAAAATGATAAAATATGTCTCAATAAAAAAAACTATGAGCAATCATATTTATAGGAAACATATATTAATTCTTTTTTTAAATTTTTTCCTTTGACTTCAATTTTCATCAGTAATTTTTCACTCAGACCCCCATTCTTACCAGTGCTTGTTTTTCCCGGTTCCCCTATCGGGACCGGGACCTGAGCTTTTCAATATCCGGGACCGGGACCTCGGATGACCGGGAATTCCCGGCCCGGTCCCGGTCCGGCTTCACTCTAGTTTATTTCATTTGAAAACAAAATAAAATAGAAAATGTATATCAAAAATTTCGGAAATCGGAATTCCGACGTCCAAAATTTTTTCGGAAGTCGGAATTCCGACTTCATGCAACTAAAGCAATACAAATGCACGAAAAGACGCATAAAGAAAATAAGACAGACTATTCGCATGGGTAAAACTCAGAAATCCTTCTCTCATTTGTCAGAATGCGTTACACTTTTGGGTGTTGGCATTGGCATTTTGCATCGTTCGATGTCTCCGCCAAATTGCGCTTCGAGGGATGCCAAAGGCAAATGCATTAGCACGGCATCAGCACAATGACAGGCAATGGCTTCGCTCTCAATTCATTTCTCTCATTGGCTTTTCCGCCGATTTTGGTAAAGGATTTTTCGGATAAATTCCATCATCAGATTTTCATAATCACTCCCGTACAGTAGCCGCTGTCAATTTGTTGCCCCGGGGGTCGTTTTGGGCGGGAAAATTGAGTCCGTCCCAAAGTGCCGCCCTTCACTTCACGGCATCTGTCATTGGCATGTTCAAACAAATCCAACTCATTAAAAAATAACAAATTCTGTGCCCAATGTGACGGACATCCGCTTGACCTTCATTTATTTATTTGACACCTTATTTTTGTAAATATATTTAAATTATCTAATTATTATGGTAATTCAAATTTCGTAGCTTTGCCTCAAATTCCAATTTTTATTTCTTTTTTTCCCTTAATAAATATGAAATTTCATGTATTTATTTACACATAACAAAGAAATAAATCTTCTCAAATAAATTGGAGATGATTAATTTTCCGTCGCTATCATTTTTCTGTCCATCCTCGCGAATCGCTTTCGTCTCTTTTTGCAATCATTGCCATTGTTCGATTGCAACACACAACAAAGTTGAGTGAGCAAATCGCAAGCGAACGGCAAAGGACAAGTGTTGGCCAAACAAGCTTAAAGTGGGAATGATCAGTGAAAGGATTTTCAGGCCCAAAAATTATCAAAATACGAAAGGCTTAATTAAGCTTCTAACCCTAAAAAGTCTGTCCTAGACACAGCGAATGATTTGATTGATCGGCGGAAGAAGAAAGATTTCAGGACATTTTGAACAAAAAACTTGAAAAAAATAGACCAAAAGTTCAAAAAATTTAAAAAATTGTTCTCTTTTAAAGTAGCGCCGATTTTTTTACAATCAATTTGCCAAGAAAAAAAATATACCTAATTATAAACTCGCCTTACAAATTATAAACCCTGGGTCTGTATCGTTTCGGCGCCGCCGTTTCGGCGCCAGCCCTTGTTTTTGGACTATAACTTTTTTTGTTGTCGATCAAATCTAACAATCTTGGTATCATTCGAAAGCTGAACATGTTTAGAAGCTATTTCTAAGCTATTGCTTCGCGATTAGACAATTACCAAAAAAGTTATAACATGAAATTCCAAAAAAGTCGAAATAACTCATTGTTATGCCAGAGGGAAAGTCAGTCTAAAATGCTCCCTCCCCTTTTTTTTATTTCAACGCAGCTGTGTTTACCAAATCAGACAAAGCCTTCACAATTCACGCAAAAAGTGTGCAAATATCCTTTTTGGATAGGAATTCCAAAATAATTTAATTTTTTATTTGTTAAAAATGGGGCAAACAAAAAATCAAAGTGAAAAAAGCGAAACGATGGACAAAGGGAAGGGAGAAATGTGTTAAAATCCCAAGTGTAAATGCGATGAATTCTCGATGATATTCGCAAAAGCATCCAAAAACGAGTCGAGACCAATGGGAGGGAGTTTCTGGAATAATTAAGAGGTAATTAGAAGACAATAATTCCAAAACTACCGACGAAACTGAACGAGCGGCGGAATAAGCGACGACGGGCAATTTGCGAAGAGAACGGCCACTGCTGGCGCATTTGGCGGAAATGCTAAAGGAAGGGGGAGAAAAGAATAGAAAAATGATCAGAACCGAACACTTCCCAACTCTCTCTGAAAATAACCGCTCGGAAAATGATGGAAAATAAACGCTAATTATGTGTAAATTGTGCAATTATTTGCTAGTCCTTTTACAAAAAATGTCGACAATTATGGTTAAACAATGACCCTGTAAAATTTTGCGGCTCTTTTGGAGAGAAAATGGAAAAAGACTTTTTTATCAATTATTCAGCAATTCTTCGTCCCACTGACCTGACCAATCGGTCGAATTTTTCCTTCCTTTGTCCGCTCAGCAAATTGCCACTCTCGACAAGATTAATCTTGAGAATGTAAAAACGCTTTTAAAACTCTATTTATTTATCATTGATTTGTTGTGCTATTTTACCCTTTGCAATTCTTCAATTGCCGTCTCCAAAATTGCACAAATCGCCGCCTCCGTCGGATTGCCAATGCGTCGGACGATGTCGGCTCTGTCCACAAAGGCGGGGTCCAACGCTTGTTCAAGGTTGGAAGTGCACAGAATGAGGACATTTGGGAAGCTTAAAATGAATGGCACAAAATGAGAGCAGAGAGAGAAAAAGGAGTTGGAAAAAGAGGACCTCCCATTCTTACACAAAAAAGGTCATCAAAAGGGGGAGGGGAGGGTGCTTTTCGGGTTTGGGGCCTAGATTTGAATTTTTTTAAAACAACAAAGGACGCGCAGAATTGCAAAAATATCGTTCCGATTACATTGAATTAACTAAAGGAGATTTGCTTTCCCATTCCACCACTCAGTTTGGATATATTAACGCACAATGGCCATACCTTGGATCTTTACTCCTCATACTTCCTTCCCACCTTTAATGGACCCTTAATTTTATCACCCTTTTCAAAAAGTTCCTCTGGCGCGAATATGCCAAAGTGGCGCAGATCCATTAAGACGCACCGTTTGACTCTGTCCAATTGGGTGAGCACGGCATTGACAACGCGCACGGAATCGGACGGATCGGCGCCGGAGAAGGCCGCCTTCCGTCCCATGGTCAGACTTTCGACCTTTTCAAATGAAAAATGCATTTAAACAAAACGAGTGTTTTTGTTTTTCAATATTTTGCAACCGATTCACCTCGTCAATCAGCAAAAACACAAGCCAATTCGGTTGCTCTGCCAGTTCCTCCACCCGATTGAACAATTTTTGCACCAATTTTCCACTCTCAAAAAAATAAATAAAAATTAGCAATCGGAGTTTCTTTATTTCCCCTTACCTCCGAAAACCATTTGGAGAAGAGACTGTGACTATTCACTTCCACCAAAATCGCCCTTTTATACCGTTTTTGCGTCCGAATGGCCAATTTTTGTGCCAATGCCTTGCAAAGTGTCGTTTTGCCAGTGCCCGGAGGACCTTTACAAGCGGAACATTTTGTGCCAACAAAAAGCAACTGTTTACCGTGGAGGAGGACGAGTCGGTTGACAGGCAAAATGGATAAATCGGCACCGGCATAGGAAATTTCAAGCAGAGAATTGGCATAGACAAGAAGCTAAAAGTGTGTCTATTACAGGGGAATTGTCCGTCTAACAAAAAAAGACAAAACAAGACTAAAAAGAGGAGAAGGACAGACAAAATTATGCCTTTTAAAATGGCTAAACGGACCTAACCAGGCGGAATAATGCAAATTTCAAAGCATTTCATTAAATTAATTTTCTTAGCCAACCCGTCCAATCCACCTCGTTTTTAATCGGACCGTCGAATATCAAAGTCTCCCAAAAGTTCTCGAATTCCAAACTGGGCATTTCCCACTGATGTGATGCCACCGTCCCTTCGTCGCCGTTCGCTGCGTCGAGCGAAATTTCCTCAGCCATTGCCCCAAATTTCTTGGCAACATACGAATGGTAACGTGCCGCCTTCAATTCATCTATAGAACAGTTCAGAGGCTAAAAGGGCAATTAAATATAAAATAACGAAACTTTGAAATTACCAATCCCTCGCCAACAGATGAACACGAAACCGAAACTCTGTCAACCATTTGCGGAGATTCACCATCCATGGGAAAGAATGGACGACAATTGCGAATGTCGGCCAATTTCTTGACAAAACATTCTGACAGAGAGTCGAAAAAATCTTCGCAATTTTGAAGAGCACTAAGAAGAACTTTGATGGATTTTTAGATATTTAATTGTTTACTTGGCCTTTGTCAATCGGATTTCGACGTCAAATGAGCGATGGATATGCTCAGAATCCAATAAATCTTTATTGTGTTGCTGATTTTCTGCTGCAGAAATTTGGATATTCAATTTCTGTGAAAATTGTTCACTGAGTTCCAATTTAGCAATACATCCATTGGTACAATTTGTATTATCGGTCATTTCTCTCTGAATAATAAAATTGAATTGTCAAGAAAAAAGGAAGAGGAAATTAAATTTTGATCAAGAAATTTAATGATTTTGATTTAATTGAAGCAGCAAATTTTGAAATTAAAATAAACGCCAAAAAATGTCACTTTGAAATTCCCGCTAAACCAATTGCAATTGCGACTGACGAGGTAATTAGGTAATTCCCGCTTTTCCTCGTTCTTGAGTTGAGTAGTCAATTTGATTTCAATTTTTAAATTATTTTCCTTAATTGATTTTGTTTTGTTAAACAAGTGAATAAAAAACTATTTTTTTAAGAATTATGGAGCTTTTTTCGACGAATAATTTGACTGCTGTTGGCTCTTCTTCCTCTTCTGCCCAATGCCATCCGATTCAGCGCTGCCTTCTCTATGACCTTTGCTGTAAATTTTGCGGGTTTTTACTCGTTTTCAATTCCATGTTTAGGCATATTTGTGAAGGGTCGTTCCATTGCTCAAAATATTAGAGGAGGGACCATACGTTTAGAGGGGTAAATTATGTAAACGGATGGCTTTAGCGGTAATTTTCCTCTGTTTTAGCGCAACTATGCTCAGCAAACGATATCGAGCAGCCATTAAAAGGTCCATAAAATTGTTGGAACAGAATGACTCATCCAAAACTTCTTCGGGTAAAAATGTGCAGCAATTGGGCGAGGAACTGTGCTCATTTTCATTGCTTTGGTCTCTTATCGAAGCGGTCACATTCCGACCATCTCGTAAGAGCTGCTTAAATTTAAAACTTAAAAGTTGTTTAGAAAATTTGATTGTCGTCGATTTGCTCGAGTGGGCCCACGAGTGTTTTCCGTCCACCCAATCACTGATTCCGAGTGTGCAGAGTAACCATTTGCGCGACTCAAACTTTCTCGGAACAGTCATGGAAGAGCTAATGCAGCAGGAACGGCCCGAAGACCACGAATCGTATTGGAATTCGGTAGGGAATTGCGAATTTAATTTTGAAAAACTCCAAAAGGACCCAAAGACAACATTTGTTTCATGTACTTTTGCTCAGGTGCTTCGCCAGATGCTCTGCGCCGATTTCTCCTCAGTGCTCACTTTGCTCCAATTTCATTCAGCCTTCAAAAATGACGAGGCCCTCTTAAAAATGGCGAAAATTTTGCAGACTGTGAATGTGTCTCTGTTCAAATATGACCGTACAAATTGCGATGAATTTTTGGCACTAAGAAAGGTAAAACTTTTTTACTTTCGATTTTTTTAGCAATAATAATTGCTTCTTTTAGAAAGTTTGTGATTTGACTGCTCACAAGCAAATGTTCCGTTCGCATGACAATTTGGGAGTGATTTGTTCTCTTCTGATCGGCGATCGCGGCACCTTCAAAAAGTACTTCGACCTCTTCCGTCCCAATTGGTTCGAAGTGTTCCCCGCCTTTCTCCTTTTCTTTTATCCTTCTTCCACCGGCGAACAAATGCCCAAAGTCATTGAGGTGCAAAGCATCTCTATCTGTGTTTTGCTCGTCTTTACTTCGATTTTAAGAATTTCTTCAATTTGATCTCTGTCCGACGCGACAAATTATCTCAACTCGAACAAACGATCCTTAGCATTGTTGAGTTTGATCTGATCAAGGGACTGCGACTGATTTGCTCTGCTGGACAGTCCGCCTGTTGGTTCGCCACCCATTTGGTGGACCTTCTGCACTTCCATGACTCCAGCTTTCTGAATCCCACTTTGACCGCGACTTTGCCCAGCGGAGGGGCGCAAAAACTTTTGGACGGCGTTCGTTCATTCTCAGTTTAAATGCATTTTTAAAATAAATATTTGTTTAGTTCAGCAAAGATTCCGCGGATTTTGACCTTCGCGCCCGACTCTTGGTCGAATACGCTCAACTCCTTTTCCAAGACGACCAACTTTGGGAAATTGCGCCCGAATATTTGATCGCCAGCGGATTGGGCAGTGTTGGTCAGCGGATACTCGACCAACTCGTCAGCCAATTCAACTGGAGGGGAAACACATCGGTGGCACAGCGACTTCTGACAATTTGTGACCGCTACGAACTGGGCACGGCACGGGAGGACATTTTGAGATCGCTCGTTTTAATGTAAATTTTATAATTAATGAATGCGGAATAATTTTACAAATTGTTGTGACGAATATTATCAATTCAATGTTAAGGCTTTGCCGGCAGGGAGAATGGACGAGTGCGCTTGGCTGGGCTCTCCAAATGAGTTCCAACGAACTCACCGTTAACGTTTCTCGTCGTATTCTCGAGGGTGCCATTTCGCCCGATCGCATTGGACAGATGCGCATTTTTGAAGCACTCGACGACCAATTTGTGAACTGTTCTGAGCTCGTCCTTCTCTACAAGTTCTACACATTCAAACGGTTGCTGCTTGAGGGCGAACTTCGCCAGGCCGTTCATATTCTCCATGAATTGTTCATCGACAACTCTTCCCCCGTGGAATTCCACGCCGTTCTCTTTGAGGAGATGATACGCATTTTGTGCTCTTTCCAACAACCACTGGTCGGTCTGGACGTATTAAACCCCGAAGAAATGGTCAGTTTTCATCCCTTTCTTTTGTATTATTACGCTGTTTTTCTATTATTTCAGATCACTCCTGGCCTTGACCGCGAATTGGTGCAGGACATGTTCCGTTCATTGAGCATGTTGCACCTGCAACAGCAGTTATTGGCAACGAAGAGCAAAAGCGGAGGAAGTAGGTCAGTGGAACGACCGACAAAGGCACTGTTCCCTCCGAACGATTCGATGGCGCAGAGGGACGAACTCAGCGAAAGAGTTACTAATCTGATGGAAACCCTACGGCCAATGCTCACCCAAGCATTGGCAAATTGTTTTTTGGATTAATATCGTTGTATCATGTTCGTTTGAAATAACTTTTTTGAAGTTTTTCAAATTACCGCTTGGAATTGTCATGCAAAGACAAGGCTTACAATGAGAAAATAACTTTAATCAAACAGAGGACATACCGAGTTTTTTCAAAAAGACAATCCAAGTCAAACCCAATCTTTAAGAAAAATAAAAGAGGAATCGAATTTTGATATCTCATCAGCAATCACTTTCCATTCTGAGTTTGCGAACTGCTGCTGCTACTGCTGGTGTTGCTGCTACTGAACGAGATGGAAATGTTGAGGCTGGCAGTGACTGCGGTGCGCACTTTTGTGCAAGTGATGCAGCATTTGGACATGGACAGAGTGTTGTAATTCTGTAATGGAAACAAAATGATGAGTTGGTGTACTGCTTGCTGACCGGGTCAAGACACGTCTTCATGTAGCTGGGATCGGTACAATTTCCGTTCATCAGATTGTCCGAACATGCTGAAAATGGCAATCAGTACACCAAAAGAAAAAGGCATGGATACGTGTCGGGAAGTTCGGCTTCGGCACCACTACTTGTCCGTCTTCCTTTTTGGTGCACTGCGATTTCATCTGTTCGTAGTCCGATTGCAATTGGCTATAGCTTTTCTCCGTTTCCGCTTTGATCTGTTCCGTCTCTGACATGCTTTTTTCCATCTCTATTTGTTTCTGTTCCATTTGCTTTTTTTCTTCCTTCATTTGACTATTTTGTTCATTCATTTGCTTGTTCGACTCTTCCAATTGTTCGTTCTGTTTCTTCACTTCGTTGTATTCATTTGTCTTCGTTTCATACATTTGCATAGTTGTTATTGTTTTTGTCACCAGCTTTTGGTAACTTTCTACTAATTTAAAGTATTCTTCTTGTATCATATAATGGCTTTGATCGTGTTGCGCCATTGAAGAAGTTGAAGCAGTACTTGGTGTTGAATAGCTACTGCTTGAAACTGTGCTTGATTCTGTACTCGGTGATGATGCACGTGTAGTTGAACTCTCTGCTGACGTGAATATTGTACTTGTTGATTCGATGCATGTCGGTGAACTTGATGTCACCGAACTTGTGCTTGATTCTGTACTGGGAGTTGAACTTGAACTTGGTGTCGAGGTACTGGTCGAAATTGTGCTTGATTCGGTACTGGGAGAGGAAGCACTTATAGTCGAACTAGAGCTAGGTGTCGAACCCGTTGAACTTGCGCTTGACTCAGTATTAGTAGTTGAAGCACTTGTGGTCGAACTAAAGCTAAGTGTCGAAGTACTGGTCGAACTTGAACTTGGTGTTGAACTACTGGTCGAACTCGTTATAGTTGAACTTGAACTTGGTGTTGAAATACTGGTCGAACTTGTGCTTGATTCAGTACTAGTAGAAATAGTTGAGCTTGAGCTTGGTGTTGATGTATTTGCATGGCATTTTTCTCCAAATAAATAATAGTCGAACTTGTGCTTGATTCAGTACTAGTAGAAATAGTTGAGCTTGGTGTTGAAGTACTGCTCGAACTCGTGCTTGATTCAGTACCAGTTGAACTTGAGCTTGGTGTTGAAATACTGGTTGAACTTGAACTTGGTGTTGAAGTACTGGTCGAACTTGTGCTTGATTCAGTACTAGTAGAAATAGTTGAGCTTGAGCTTGGTGTTGAAGTACTGGTCGAACTTGTGCTTGATTCAGTACTAGTAGAAATGCTTGAGCTTGTTGTTGAAGTACTGCTCGAACTCGTGCTTGATTCAGTACCAGTTGAACTTGAGCAAACGGAGCTTGACTGGTTGAACTTGAACTTGGTGTTGAAGTACTGGTCGAACTTGTGCTTGATTCAGAACTAGTAGAAATAGTTGAGCTTGAGCTTGGTGTTGAAGTACTGGTCGAACTTGTGCTTGATTCAGTACTAGTAGAAATGCTTGAGCTTGGTGTTGAAGTACTGCTCGAACTCGTGCTTGATTCAGTTGAACTTGAGCTTGGTGTAGAGGTACTAGTTGAGCTCACTGTTGATATTTGCTCATTTAATTTTTATTCTATATTTAAATAGGCGTACTTGTCGATAAAGTGCTCTCAATTTGACCACCTCCACCTGACCCTTGTCCATTTCCAGATCCTCCTCCAAATCCTCCCCCTGATCCCGCTCCTCCGCCATTCCCTCCTCCATTTCCTGCTCCTCCACCATTTGCTGCTCCTCCTCCGTTTCCTACTCCTCCCCCACCACCACCGCCACCTCCAGCTCCTCCTCCTCCACCTCCGCCTGCTGCCACTCCTCCATTCATGCCTTGGCCCCACCCTTGGCCACTGCCTTGTCCTCCTCCCCCTCCCCCTCCTTGGCCAAAACCTTGGCTATTACTCGCTGCGTTGCTCAAGCTTCCACAAGAAACATGATGGAAAAATACATTTTCAAGAACATTAATTATAACAATAATATGGACATATTGTATAAGCTTCATATTCCTATATTTTTGGTAAAACTTTTAATTAACAAAAGAATGACAGAAAATTATTTTCTTTTTTTAGTGCGTCCATAAACTGTTTGAGCGTTAAGCAGAACAAATATATACTATTTATAAAGATTAAAACCATTTCGAGCAAGCAATTGGATTGGCCTATTTATGTGTGTCTCACAGTGAACCCAGGTTAAGCTGACCAAACAAAAAGTTTCTTTTTTTATCCTCTCATTCAATGATTTAGCAAAATTTTATTATACCCAAACAAAAAATATTTTTAATTATTTTCTTTGACAGAAGATCAGTCACTTTCTTTATTTAGTCGAAAGTTTTATGTTTCCAAGTATTTCTTATAAATAGTATCTAAACAAGAATAGTTTTTACAAATAAGTAAAAAATTATTAATTTATGAGCTTAACTGGGAAAATAATTATTATGTAATTTTAAAAGAAATATTAATTAATGGATTTCTTCAATAAAAAATAATTATGCCTCCTTGGAGTTTTAATCATGAAAAATTCAAAAAAATCAACTAAATATGATACCTGACTCAAAAAAATGCCAGACATATGTTTTTATAAAAAATATATATATATATACATCGAACTGCGTTTACAAGATAACATACTTCTGTCAAAAAATATAATGACACACATCAATACTGTTGAAACAAATTAAATATAGGAATAAAAGTCAAATTGTTTAAATTTTTCAACCCATAAAAAGAGGAAGCGAATTTTAATATCTCATCGGCAATCACTTTCCATTCTGAGTTTGCAAGCTGCTACTGAACGAAATGGAAATGTTGAGGCTGGCAGTGACTGCGGTGCGCACTTTTGTGCAAGTGATGCAGCATTTGGACATGGACAGAGTGTTGTAATTCTGTAATGGAAACAAAATGATGAGTTGGTGTACTGCTTGCTGACCGGGTCAAGACACGTCTTCATGTAGCTGGGATCGGTACAATTTCCGTTCATCAGATTGTCCGAACATGCTGAAAATGGCAATCAGTACACCAAAAGAAAAAGTGACATGGAATACGTGTCGGGAAGTTCGGCTTCGGCACCACTACTTGTCCGTCTTCCTTTTTGGTGCACTGCGATTTCATCTGTTCGTAGTCCGATTGCAATTGGCTATATTGTTCACGCATCTGCTTCCTTGATTCCTCCGACTGTTCTTTTTCAGTTCTTAGTTCTTCGCATTCTTTTACTTTTTTCTTATAAATTTTAATAGTTTTTGTTGCATTATCCGACAATTCTTCGTAAGTGGCAGCTAATTTATAATAAGCTTGTAACAACATCTTGTAACTTCCTCCATGGTTTTCGTTTTGGCTTCCATCTTGCCACTGTCCATTTCCAGATCCTCCACCAAGTCCTCCCGCCGACCCTCCTCCTATTCCTCCTCCGTTTCCTTTTCCCCCTCCGTTTCCTTTTCCTCCTCCTTCTCCTACATCTCCTGCTCCTATTCCCGCTCCGTCTCCTCCTCCTATTCCTCCTCCTGTTCCACCTCCGTTTCCTCCTCCTGTTCCACCTCCGTTTTCTTTTCCTCCTCCGTTTCCTTTTGTCCACCATCGTCGATCCCCCCCCCCCACCCCTCCGATCGTTACGCCCCATTCGCTGCTTCCCCCTCCAATTGCGCTGATCAGCCAAAGGGTCCCTTCTCCCACCCATTCGTTTCGCTGCAAATTCAGTTGTTGTCGTTTCTGCCCTTTTTTCTTTGTACTTAATTTATTCAAATGACCCATCGGAAAGTCAAATCCCAATTGATCAGTCCGTTCCCCGCCATTCTCTCCCCAAATTCTTCCGCCCCACTAATTTTGCTCTGATCATCCGCATTAGCCACTCCCACGAAGCTAATTAATGATCCTTGTCCCTCTCTCGTAACATAAATCCAATCCGAACCATTCCATAAATCTGCCGGGATCAGCGACCATCTTCTTCCTCTACTCCTTCTCCTCTCACAGTCAGTCATTTGTTGGTTCTGCAAATTCCAATTCAATCAGCCAATTGACCAACAATCAGTAATGACTCTGCTAATTATCCTCCTTTTGCATAATTTGCTAATTGGACGGCTTCTTCCCACTTAAAACCTTTTCCTTTTCTGAACATCTTTCAAATTTGGCTTTTTTGCACGATCACTGATCAGAGTGAGTTATCGCTGTGCAATCATTCCCCTCGACTCCCCTAAAGTTTGAATTTTGTCCCTTTATTTTGTCCAATTAACGACATTTGCGCTCCATTGACCAGCAAAGCGCCGATTGAGTGAATAGGCGCGTCAATTCGTTGCTTGTTTCGCTTCATTTGACTTTATTCCCTCCCTTTTTGCTGCTCTCCCAACAAATGTTAGTCCAAAGAAGCAGAGATTAGTGACAATTTTAAAGAATTGAAATACTTGGCTTTATTTATTATATAGCTTATACTGTGTGATACTTTTTTATTCATTTATGTATGCTAAATGTGACGGCGTTTGTTTTTGTCCATAATTTAATGGGTGAGAGACCACCCAAATTGGGAGGAGGGGGGGGGGGACGAGGGGGGAATAAGCGAATGCGATTTACTGATTCACACCCCAACAGCACGGACAGTGTTTTGGAAACGTCATTTTCCAACGAAACAAGCCAATTCTCTCATATGCAGAAAAATGCATTTGTGGATTTTGCTTAAATGGCTGTTTTTGTGATCTGATCAGTTGGACCAGTTTATTCATGAGTTGATCATTCGAACAGATTCTTTTTGGGTATTGGGAAATGTTTAGCTGATCATCCGGGGGACTGTTTTTGTTTGTTGGTCTCTGCTGCTGGTGAACCCCCTCCGTTTCCTCCTCCCCCTCCGTTTCCGCTTCCTCCTCCATTTCCTATTCCTCCTCCTTCGTTTCCTCCTCCCCCTCCGTTTCCGCGTCCTCCTCCGTCTCCACCTCCGTTTCCTTTTCCACCTCCGTTTCCTTTTCCTCCTCCGTTTCCTTTTCCTCCTCCGTTTCCTCCTCCGCTTCCTTCTGCTCCTCCTCCTTCGTCCATTTCATCGCATTCATCACACCCAATTGTTTCTTTTACAAGAAATATTAATAAAATGCTGAATAGCGTTAAACGCGGCCACATTATCTGAGATCGCTACACAAAGATTATTTAGAAAGAAATGTGCTGCTTGCTCATCAGTCAGAGAGACTACCAATTTGATAAATTTAATTTGAGCTGTTATAATTATATCTTTTGGAGCTTTAATAGGAGGGCTTAAGTTTCATTAAAGCTAAACAAACAGCCAAAAATGGCAATTTTTTGCGACCCGTTTGTTTTATTATTTCAGAGATTGGAACTTCTGCTGAATTAGCTTAAACTGGTGACGACTTGAAGAATAAGGAGCACTCAAACAAATTGTAATTTTCTGCAAAACAAAATTAAAAATTTGGTTCACATTTTTCGTGAACTTTATAAAAAATTGTTTCAAAAAAGAAAGCAGCGTCAATAATAATTATTAATTAATATTTGTCATTTCTGATGAGATCGCTCTCTTCCTCTTCCAATTTTTGTTCCTCCCTCAAATTCCTTCCGCTTTTTCTTCTCCCTGCCTCCTCTGTTGCTGTTTGTCCCGCTTCTGTCAGTGCCATTCGCAGCGCATCCATCGTTTTGGCCGACTGTTTTTTTTGTTTGATTGGCATTCTGCTTAAATGCCCAAAAATTGACTGACCATTGCAATGACCCCACTGCTCCAATGTCTCTGTGCTTTGTCAATGGCCCGAATGGCCTCAGGGAATGCAAGTTGATTGTCCTTGAGAAATGTCAACATTTTCGGGCTCTTCCAGAGAAGGAGTGCTCTTTCTGCCAGCTGAAACATTATTATCCATTTTAAATGCCAAGTCGACAATTTCCATACTCGTGCATTTTGACTGGTCGTACATCGAACCAATCGGCCAACTAATGGCTTCATAATTGCTCGGAATTGGTCCTCACCAACTTGGCTCAAAATTTCATCCAACTCGGTGATGAACAGAATCTGAAAGTGTAAGTATTTTCGCCGGTGTCACTTTCATTTTGCCCACTTCTCTGATGCCACTTTTTGATGGCCAATTCCGTAGCAGTGATTTTATCGCGGGTTTAGCCAATGAGGCGTCCTTTTCAACGAAAAGCATCACACAATATGCCAACTTGGAGAAAAACATTGGCAGCGCGGGTGATTTGTGTAATGGAAGCAGAACTCGAAACAGAAACTGTCGATGCTCCTCCTTCAGCGGCACATTGAATCCGTTGATGATGTCGCCAAGGATTTGGAGCAGTTCGTCCACCCCATTGAAGGGCATGGACTCGAAAGTGTGGGACAGCAAAATGTTCGCCATTTGTTTCCGAATGCCGGTCCTCCGCTCCGTTAGTTTTGTGTAAATGCCGTGTACAATATGCCGGGCTTTTTCCCGCTCCCGAGAGTCCGCCGAGCGGAGCAGCTCCAGTGCATTTAAGCAGAAGCAATCGGAGATGAAAGGGTCGAGCTGTTCGGCGGACAAACGGTCGATCAGCTGGCGGAGAAGGCGGTAGACCAACTGAAGGTGAGGCCAGGCCGGCTCCAAGAAAAGGCTGGACGAGGGCAAAGAACCGAGCAAATCCTCCGAGTTGGACTCGCTCCACTGCGGTGAATAGGCACTCGGCGACAACACCCTTCAGGGCAAATCAAGAGTAATTAGCAGTTCGGGTTGAAGGTTGAAGCCAGTCTTCAGTCAAACCTGAACAGGTTGCACTCCATCGTTTTGAACAGTTCAGTGCCAATCTCCTCATTTGCCAACAGTGCGCTGTTTCTGCCAATGGCAACGAACTCGTTAAGCTCCTTTAGGGCATCTGCCTTCACTTCTTTCTCCTGTTTTTGCTTCATCGGGTCGCCAAAGTCAAGCATTTTTTGACATTGGCGCAACTTTTGAACAAATAATTTGCGTTGCCTAATTGGGTCGCAAATTGCTTCGCGGAGTGTCGGAAGAGGGACCTTAGGAGGGGGAGGGCACATTCGCTGCTGATTATGCAAGACGAATCGGGGCACTGACCAGTGCTCCGTCCTCCTCAATGCTCGTCATGTCGCTGTTCTCCAGCTCGGTGCCGCTCTCCTGCTGGCCCTGCTCCGGCCACTTTTGCTGCCATTGCTGGGTCTCAAGGAACTGCTCGACCGAGTCGGCCCTCGTCCGCACTTCCCACTCCCATCCGCCGGCGGAGGATAACATTGTCGTCATTTGCTCTCTTTTTTTCCAACACACTTTCAATTCTCTTTCCTCCTCCAATTCTCCCCACGTGTGCAATTTGTTCGTTTGCTTCGCTTGTGACTGTCCGTGTTGGGCTGACAATGAATGAATGGCGCGAGGAAGGCGAATGATCACTTAAGGGGGGGGACAAAAGAAGCAGCATCAGCAGAAACAACGAGCAAAACGATGACGGAAAGAAAGGAGAAACGCCGGAGGGGTAAAAAGAGGGGAAAAAGGGGGGAAATTAATGGACAAATGGGAAAAAGGGAGAGGGGAGGGGGATGATAATGAGGGTGTACTTTTATTTGAAATTGTCATCTTTTAATTTGCAGGTTAAGGGGGCAATTAAGTGATGGATGGATTTGATGGCAAAATGGCGAAAGAAAAATGTCGCCGAGATAAATTCCGTTGAATTCGTTTGCTCGGAGTGACTGAAAAGAGAAGAGGCAGGCGGCCCGGCCGGGGAACACCTTTTGCACGGTCACAAGGAAAGCAAAAGAAAGTGGAGAGAAAATGAAACCATTAATCGGAGAAAGTGGGGGAGGGGGGGGGTCAAAGGGGGGAGGGAATCCCCACCCCCGCCCCACCACCCCTGTTGATTAAACAACATGGGTTGTTGTGAAAATAGGTCGATTTTGCTGGGGAAGGGATCCCCCGTCCAATTATACAGTGTTTTTGTCCGTGGACCCCTCGGGCTTTTTAGAAAGCTCAGACATGATGACGTTGTTAGCCTTTGGACCTTGCAGTACAAATAATTTTTATGAAGGGCGAGGGTGGGGGAGGGCCGCGGGGAGCGAACGGCGATGACGAAACGGGTAAAAAGACCATAAAGAGACCAAACGGGAGAATTCCCCACTTGGCGAATTCGATTGATAAAAAACCATCCAAATTTCAATGGATTGTTTCAGCAGTCGGATGAATGACCACGCCCGAATGAGTGAACAGAGTGCCCATGTGCTCTACTTGTTCCTGACACACTTAAAAATTCATGGGTTTTTCCAAAAATGGCATTTGGCGGGCGGCGACCGCGCGTCTCGGGACTTTCTTTTATTATGTCTTATGAGAGAAAACTATTGGAGTTTGTGAACGCATCGGACTCAAAACTTTTTTATAGTTCTGTTGTTTTGCTTTTATGATTTGTTAATGAGTGTCTAATTGAGACTCCCCCCCCCCCGCCCATCGGAATTTCGTAATGATTCGGACGCCTAATAATCCGTCGGATAATAGCAGGTGGTGGGTTTTTCGTCGTTTAGCTCGAAAAAATAGAAACACATTAAGAAACGGATAGAGAAGTTTGGGTGAAATTAGTTGGAGAGGAACGGAAAGTTGAAAAGTCCCCTCCCCAGGCCAACAGCTGCTGAAAATGACAAATCCTTCGCTATTCGTCGTTTAATTAATTGCTTTCATCCAATTCGTTTAATTTTTAATTTATAAATCATTTGGTGATAATCTCGCGAAGTCAAAAAGTGCATATGTGTTATAATTAAGGTTATAAGTTTGTATGCACTAAAAAAATGCCAAATATGTGCATAAAAATGCACTAAAATCTCTCAAATATGCCTCGAAAATCCAAAAAATGCCCAAATATGCATGCACTAAAATATGCCTTAAAAACTGCTAAAAATGGCTTTGATCCCTCAAAAAATTGTGTAAAATATGCTCTAAAAATGCAAAAAAATTGCAAATATGCATTTATTCTTGAAAATCTCTAAAATATGCTTTTATTTGCACTAAAAACGTTCACCAAATCAAAAAAATTTGTAGAAATGCTATTTTGAACCCCTTTCTTCATAGAATATGCGCAGAAAAATATGCAAAATCATTCAATTTCCTATAATACAGTATACACACCGAGTCAGTTTTGAGCCCCCAGTTCAAAAACTAATTGATTTTTTGTCTTAGTGGTCTGTGAGTTTGCCACCAAAAATAGTGCCATTGTCCATTTGTGTTGTGAATTCCGGTTTTCGATGGCCTTCTTCAACTCCCTGGAAATTTGCTATGTATCAGCACCAGAATTAAAAATTCACAAACAAATCGCCCTTCTTTTTCCAATGGTAAAATTTTCAACAAACATTTGTGATAAGAATTGAACCAAACCAAATGAGCAATCGATCCAACGCTTTTCTGAAGAATTATTCGAATTTACAAATTGCCCCAAGGGACGACAGAAGAGCGATCACTCGGACAAATACATAGGGAGGCATTACAGTTAATTACAAATCCAAATGAACGTCCCCCGGGGGGTTCCTCCGCTCCGATTCGGTGTCACCGTTCCCCCCCCCCCCCTCTGTTTCCTTTTTTCGCTTTGATCGCTCACTTTTCGCGAGAGTGAGTCCCTTCCCTCGCCCATCCCTCCGTTTTATTGCCAAATCACTGCCATTAATTTTACAGCACAATTTCTGTTCTAATGACGACCAAGGGAATGTTTGTTTAATTCTTATATTTTAATAATTTTATTTCTTTTTCAATAAATCAAGTAATAAAAAATATTTTATTGCTTGAAGGGACAAGCCAAACAAAAAACACCAATCGCTAATTGCCCAATTAGGCGTTTGCTGATGCGTCTTCATGCTTTTCTCTCCCCTCCGGCTTCCTCTGTTCCCCATTCCTCTGCTGCTTGTCACTGTTTTTCGTCTCTTCCTCCTCCTCCTCGTCCGGGGCGTTGCCCTCTCTCAACGCGTTCAGTTGGCTTCCGATTTGATGCAGTCCGCACAATGTTTTGCCCAACTCTCGGAACATGAGCATCTGCACTTGGCATTTTGCATTTTAAATTTCAATTTGCCAATTCGTCCCCTCCCCCCTCTGCCCACCCTTTCTCCGCTCGTCGCCTGCCCTTCGCTTCCAATTCGGCCCAAAACTTCGGCATATAAGCGACGAATTTCCAACGGAGCGACGAGCCCGCAATGTGCAAAACGGAAGCTCCAAACGTCCAAAAGGGAGCAGAGCAGCCATTGGGAGCACAAAATTCGAAATTTTTGCTGAAATCGCTTTCCAATGATTGGAAAATGCTTATTGTTAGGGTAAAGCCCAGATAAATTTTGGGACATTTATTTATCGACCGATGTTCGACTGACTTTCAAATTGGCACCGCTTCCATCGGCGGGTGTTTTGCCCCGGGGCAACATCCCCTCCATCGTCCCGGCCCTATCCCTGCCCATTGTTGGCCAATCGTCTCGCTTCAAATGGGCGTTGGCTCTCCGCACGTGCCACAGGACCATTTCAGCAAATTTGTCCTTTTCCCGGTCCTCGAAACACATTTTGCGGGTGCAGAACGCCAAACCAACTGCCAATGCCAAATCGCTGTAAGAAAAAGGCGAAGTGTCCAAAAATGATTTTGAAATGCGAACTTTTGAGCAAGTTCCCGAGGCAATTTGCGCACGAACGAATAGTTCCGTTGGGCACGGGCCGAGTCGCCGTGGCGCCAATGCAAACCGCCGGTGAGCAAATAAGTCCACCAGGCACAGAGATCGTCCCCTTCGTCGATGGGCAAAGTGCGTAGCATGTCATTGCATTCGGAGGAAGAAGGAACTGCGGCAAAAGAAGGTGACGCTCATCAGAATGTTCTAATAATGCTGCTCAAGAGTCTCGGATCTCATCGCGGGACCAAATCTCGAGTCCTGGGGAGGGTCAAATCCTCAAATCCAATACCGTGGGAAAGCCTCGAGTCGTGCCAAAAATTCTGCAAACAATTCCCGGTCTCGCATCTTCTCTTGATTAACTTTTGTTCAAGAACATGGCATCGTCTCATTTGTTTTGTCTCCATAATTCTCTCTTGCCCCGGCGCCCCTTACCGTTTCCCTTTTCTCCGTCCAATTTTCCGTCCATTCCTCCGCTTCCGTTTTTCGGCTCTTCCGCTGCCAACTCGGCGGTGCTCTCTCCCGCGGTGTTCCTCCGTCCCTCACAAATGTTCAGCAACAGTTGCGACTGCTCCACAAAGTCCGCCAGTCGAAGTGTGCGTCCGTCCGCACTTTCCAATCGGCACAACAATTGGCCGAGCAAATGCATTTTGAACGCCTCTTTAAGCACTTCCAAAGGTTTTGGCGGCTGAGTCAAAGCGGAGAAGGGAAAGTTCGGCGTCTTTTGCACGCCGCTTTGTGAGAGAATTGTGCCGACGCGCACGGGGCACGAAAGGAAATGCCGGGCGAGCGGATGGAACACCCATTGGACGGAGTTCGGCACGCGACAGCCCTCGAGGGCGGCACTCTTTCGTAGGTGACGCCTTTGAATTTGAACAGAGGCAAAATTAGCAATGGCACGAAAAACAGTCAAAGGGACTGACTTTGCCCGGCGGAAGAAATAAGCGGCGACCACCCGACGCAAACACTTGGGCATGCACAGGACGGAACGGAGCGCGGCACAAAGGTAAATTTCGGCACGGAATGAGTGGGGAATGGCTGGGGAGCCCGCCGACTCGGCCAAATTGGTGGCCAACAGTGCCAAATTAAGCGCACCGCGTGAACTCAATCTGAAACTTTTTTCTTTGGCCAAAAGGGGCGACAAAAATGGCAAAAGATTCAATTATTTTCCGATTTTTTAAATAATCGAATGGTAGTTGTGGCTTTTTCTGACCTAATTCCGTCCACATCCAAAAGGTGCAGCTGGTGGAGTTGGTGGTAAACCAGCGCAGTCTCCGCATGACTTCGGCACACCGATTGATGCGTAACGGAGGGACGACGACGGCGCGCGAACCATCGGCCAATCCAAAGACCGTTAAGGAAGTGGCGAATGACCTGACAAAATTTTAAAGTAATAGTTGACAAAGAGGTAATTAATTAGATGTAAACGATAACCGACTGATTTAAAAAAAGTTTAAATTGCACTTACCGAAAAGGTCAGCGACATCCATTCGTCTACACTTCCGCCGGAGGGCAACGGACGCTGCAGAATCTGTAAAGGCTTTTTATTAGCCTAATTAAATGGGTGGCTTTTCATCGCCATGGCGTGCCTTCAGCGATTCGCCGAGTTCCCTCTGCGCCTCTTTGTAATTGCCCGAGGCGACCGCCGCCTCAGCCATGCGGCGACTGTCCACGAAGGAGCGCCAGCGGAGCGAACGTCGGTCAACCACGGGCTCACCATAGACGAGAAGACGGGTGAGGATGAGGAAGACGAACAGAGCATTCAGAAGCCAAACGAAAGAGTGCCGAAGGAGGGGACGGATGGGCCACCAGGCGAAGGACGAAAGGGACGGTGCCAAAGAGGGGGAGGGGAGAGCACCTGAAGAAAGTGGCAAATTTTGAGAATTGTGGCATTTGGGGGGGGGGGGGAATGCCTTCGGCAAAAGCAGCGGAGAAGCGGTCGTCGGCAAGCAAAGTGCGATGGTGAGGAGTGAAAGGGACGACGGGTCCGCCCAAAGTGCCGATGCCAATGTTGCTGTTGTGTTGCTGGGAAGTGCCATCGGTGGGCGATTCGTTGGTGAAAAACAGGGCGGACAGTGGGTTGAAGGCCAACAGTAGGAACATGAACACGCACAGAGTGACCCGTGATTGGTCCTTGGCCTGGGCCGACCCCTCGGCCCCGGCGGCGTTCGACTTGCGCACCGTCGTAATGCGACCTCGTGGCTGAAAAATCGAGAGTCGTCTCCTCTCGGCACTCACCGCTTCTTCTTGCTCACCGCTTTGTTCAGCCAAGTTGTGCCGTGCCCCATCGTCCTCACTTCGCCCGTCCTCACTTCCTGCTTAATCAGTGCCATCGATGCTGCTATCGTTTGCCGTTCCTCCGGCATCGCTAACCCGGCCACTTGCAGTGTTTGTCGCAGTTTGGCATTTTCACGGCCTAACTCGGCGTTTTTGGCACGAAGCGTGAAAATGTGGTCGACCGCCCGGCGAAGGGTCGCCGATTTGCTCAGCTTAAAGTGAAAAGAAGTGTTTAAAAAAAGAAGACAAACGGCGGACTGACTTTTGTGGCATTTTCTTCGGCTGATAGCATTTCCTAAAGAATGGATGGAATTTCCGCTGTGATTATTTAATTCATTTGCTTTGGGTACGGTACCTTTAACTGATTGATACGGTCATTAATTGAGCATCGGTATTTCTTTTCAATCAAATTATGCGCTGTTCGTCGCTCCGTTTTTTGTCCTTAATTTTTTCTCTATTATTATCCATTCTAATTTTGGCTTTACTTTTCCCACTTTTGTCCCCAATTTTAGCATTTTCCATTGCCCCTTCACCCCCCCCCCAAATTTCGGCACTTTTCTTCCCCCCTCTCTTTTAGCACCCTTCCCATTTTGGAAATTTTTTTTCTTTCTTTTTTATAGAATTTCTAACTTATAATTAAACTGTGAAATTGGCGAAAAAATTAGCTAAATTAAATATAAAAGTCAGTTCAAGAATTTTATACCAAGAAAATTTTTTATCTTGTTTCACTTCCACGCTTTAGTTAACCGAGAGCTTAATTTTTTCCGGCATGTCAAACCAATTAAATTAACAAACAAAAACTAAAATAGTTTATCTTTTTCTCAAAAATTATCCGTAATTTGTTGTTATTAAAACTATGGGTCCAAAATTAAAAATTGGCACCTTTCTTTCCTCCTTGTCTCCCCCACCCCTCCCCCATTTTTGGCTCCTTTGGTCTCCTCCCTGCCGACCTCTCCTCCGCCCCGTCTGTGCCGTGGCCGTCCCATTTTGCCGTTGAGTTCCTTTGCTAAGCTTTCCCTGTTCTGTAATTATCACTTCCTCCTCTTCTTCTTCCTCTTCCTCCTCCATGCGTTTGCTCATCGCCGTCCCTTCGCTTTCCATCCAACAAATTTCCTCCATCGGCGAGTCTTCCTCCGCAAAACATTCGCTTGGCCCCACACTTTGATAAGCGTTTGGCGAATTCATTGCGGGCGAGTGGACGGAGACGGAGGGACAGAAGGAATTGGCGGAGGCGGGCGACGAGCGGACGAGCAAAAGGCTGGCGGAGGGATCCGTGCCATTCAAGCAGTACTTGTGCTGCTGGTGGGGCGGGGCGATGTTCTGCAGTTGGATCAGCGGGTGGTGCTGCTGCTCATGCTCATGTTGTTGTTGTTGGGGGTGGCAATTTTGACTCTGAACAATTTGCTGTTGCGAATACAGCAAATGCTGCTGCTGCTGTTGGTAGTCGAGTGCGCGTTGTGCCCGAAGCCGTTCCAACTGTTCATTTAATCAAAATGACCAAAAAGAAATTTTGCAATTATTCCGCCCTTTCATACAGTACACCACAACAGATAGGCAGAGAGAGAGAGAGAGAGGGAGGAGAGAGCAGAATGATGAGAGGAGACACAGAGATAGAGAGAGACAAGAGACAGAGTGAGGGAGGGGGAGAGAGAAAAGCACAAAACCTCGTGGGGGCTCATCTCCAGCAGCAGCTTGATCAGTTCATTTTTGACCATGTCCGATGTCTCCAGGTGTTCCGCTTGCAATTGGTCAATGCCAATCTGTCGCTGATAGCCGTGGCCAAAGGCATTGTCCGAAGGTGCGAAAAGCGCCTCCTCTTTGATGTTTTGCTGCTGCTGCGGGTGGTCCGACAGAAGGGGCGGCGGCGACTCCATCAGAATTGTCCCTCCCTTAAGCATCGAATTCGTTTCCCTCTTCTCATTTTCTGCCCTTTTTTCCCTTTCCGACATTTTCTAAAATAATCGTCCCATTGTTTTGTGTGGTGACAAAGTGTTGAATGTGTGCCGTGTTGTCCAATGTTTGACTAATTGCTGCGAATGCCATGTCATTGGGCGAATTGTGCGGGTGAAGGACGAAATGTTGCTGATGATGCGGGTACTGCTCCAACTCAATGCCAATTTCGCACATTTGACTGCCCTAAATTTATGCATTGATTCGTAAATTACTCCCTCTGTAAAATGGTAATTCCTAAATTCCCCCATAATTCCATAAATCAATCAATCGATGCCCACCGTTATGTGGTGGTACTGTTGGTTTTTCCTCATCTGCTGCTGCTCAATTGGGCTGCTGATGCCGTGGCCGCCCCCTCCGCCGATCAATGGGTCCCTTTCTCCGATAAACATCCCCTGCGGCTGCGTTATCACTTCAGCCCCAGAAATGCCATCGGTAGCAGATGAATATTCCAAGTGGTTGCTGTTTAGTGTGTATTGGCTGAGTTGGGACGATGGCGCCTCCAAAGAGGGTGGGTCCGTCTGTTGGAGCAGCGACACAATTTGGCCGATTTCGCGCTCTTTGTACGGGTCAAAGCCGAGCTGCTGTTGCTGAACCAATTCAGTGGCAGCGAATGAATACTGATTAGCCAAACTAATTAAAAATTACCGGCGATGTCATTTCTGCTGTTTGATTTATCGTCCACCGTTTTTCTGTCGCCGTTTCGTCGCCGCCGCCGCTTTTGATTGACCGACTGTTCGACGGCGTTGATGCTCCGCTCGACTGATCGGTCATTATGTTGTGCTTGATCACTTCTAACAAACAATTTGCTTGGCTTCATCCAATTTTGTTTGTGCTTACCGCTCACGTCGTCCAAATCGTTGTCCAACACCAAAAAAGGGTCCGCCACGAAAGTGAAGGACGCCGTTGAGGAGGCGGACGGCGAGTCATTTGAGGACGGCACCGGCGGCGGATGGTTCGGCACTTTGGCCGCCTCCGATGCGCCGCCACTGTTTGGGGAGTCGTCGGCGTGGCGGTAGTGTACTTCCTCAATCATTTTGCTAACCGTCAGCGGAGGAGAGGCGAATAATTATCAAAAATGATCGACACGGGAAGAGGGGACGGAGAGGAGAGGGAGGGGAGGGGAAAGGGTGACGACGGAACAAACGGAACGGAGCACAAAAAAAATAAAAAATAAATCTTATTGTGGTGAGGGGTGGCCGGAGAGGTGGAAAAGGAATGAATTGCACGAGAAATAAATTGTACGGACACAAAAAGAGCCCCTAAGGGCAAAAGGCAGAAAATTCAGCAATTTGCAGGGGGAGGGGGCCTTATGTAAAGTGAGTGACTGATAAGGGAGATTGGCAGGGGCAGCAGCGGGGGGACCAATTGCGGGGTCATTACGCTAAACATCCTTCGAAATGGCGAAGATTTCGTCGTCAATTACCAAGTGAATGGCCCTCGTGCTCCCAATTTGTGATAATTTTGATAATTTCACTTTACAACAATTAATTAATTGATAGCCCCCATTCATATGCCACCACTGATCAATAAGAAGTGTTTTATTTACTGATCAAGGGGAATAATCGCAAAAATATTTCAGGGCCAAAAACCAACGCAAATTTATGGGAATTTAATTTAAAAATTACACACCGAACGAATTCCATCCGAATTTAGTACTTTTTATTGTTTTTTATGTTCCTCTGATTTTTGTTCAGCAAATGGACAAATATGTAAAGAATAAGTGATGAGCCGTAATAATAAATAATGGGCGAAGGCTAAAATAAGCCAAATTTTGACGGAGAAAAGGGAAAAGTGTGAAAGAACCAGCCAAAAGCAAGAAATGAATGGGCGGAACAAAGTGATTTCCGATCGCCGCTTTATCTCCGCGGCTTTTTCTCCGTCCGTCCTTCCGATCGGTCATTCATTTCGTCGGTCCGTCCGTCGGACCCTCAGGCGGCCAATGCCTTTTTTGGCGTCTCCGTTTGGCTTTGCTCCTCCGTCCTCAGCTCGGCTGTGCCCGTCACGTTCAACGGTTCGTGCAGGTATTTCAGCGGGCCGCCGGCTTTGAATTGTTGTGCCGTGTGTCCGGCGCCGCGGAGAAGCCATTTGGTGGTGAGAAGTCCCTCCATTCCCACGGGCCCCCGCGCGTGGATTCGTCCCGTGCTGATGCCCACCTAAGCACAGATCAATTAGCATATTTGTTGGTGGTGGTCGACGAGAGCAGCAAATCAATCGGTTACCTCGGCACCAAGTCCGAATCTGTACCCATCCGCGAACCTAGTTGAGGCATTTCGGAACACACATGCGCTGTCAACCCGGGCCAGGAATTGTTCCGCTGCGGCGTCTTAAGGGCGAGCGATTCATTAGCGAGGTCATTAGGGGCTTAATTGTCATATAATTGATCAATGGGTGATCATAAGGAAGTAATAATTTGGGTTCCTTCTGAAAATTTCAAATGAATTTCATGGTTTAATGATGATAATCTTCGGTTATTTAATTGATTGGTGATAGTGATTGATGATCAATCAACATTCTCTCTCTTCCTTTCATTGTTTCCTTCCATCTTACACTCTTTTTCTTTCTTTCGTTGTCTCTCCCCCAATGTCTTTCCCTCCCTCTCTCCCCCTCCCCCCTTTTACCATCGCTTGTCACAATGCAATCGGTGTGTCCACTGCCGTATCTGATCACGTGCTTCACCGCCTCCGCCACATTATCCACCATCTCCAACGTGCATTCCAATCGGCCGTATTCGTATTTAAGCGAATCGGCGGCCGGCGGTCCAAATTTTAACAGAGACTAAACGAAACAGAAAAATAAATTTGACACTTTTCCACGCTGTTTTCCCCTGTTTTTCTCACCTGAAGTTTAGGCCCCGCGTGCAGCTTAACTCCCTCCGCTTTGAGCATTCCGCAAAGCTGAACCAATTAAGGGTTAATTGCCTAATTTGCGCACTGAAAAACGGACACTTTCGAAGAACGGCGTGCTGAGATGGTCGCGATGGATCAGAATTGTTTCCGCCGCGTTGCAGGCGGCCGGGTAGTCACATTTGGAGTCGCGCACAATGTCAATGGCCATCTTTTCGTCGCACTTTCGGTCGATGTACACGTGGCAAATGCCCTCGGCATGTCCAAGCACGGGAATGCCTTTGCTGATCTCCTGCATTTTGCGCACCATGTCGGAGGAACCGCGCGGGATCACCAAGTCGATGAACTCTGATTGGAAATGGAGGGTAATTTACAGAGACAAAGAGAGAGAGAGAGAGGGTGAAAATTGACTAATTAAGCTCGTCATTATTTCATTATCGTGCTAATGATCCTAATACCAACTGCACAATGTTCCACGGCTCTCACCTCGCAACTGCAACAGTTCGGCCACGTCCTCGCGCGAGCGGACAAGCGTCACCGCGTCGCGCAATTCGTAGCCGTGGGTGCCAAGCGCCTCTTGGACGATGGAGTGAAGCAATTCTAAGGAAAACGGAGATGCATTTTTAACTGTTTTTATCCTGCCCTTTGGCAACGCACTGTTCGATTCTTCGGCCTCGCGGCCGCCCTTCAGCAGCAGCGAATTGCCCGAGGCGATCGAAAGTCCGGCCACCTTAGGGGAGGAAAATGGTCACAAAAGGCGGAACGAAAAGATGGCCAATGCAAATTATTCACTTGGGGCAAACAGTCGGGACGCGACTCGAAGATGACAAGCAAAGTGCCGATGGGCACTGTCGTCTGTTCCAGGATCAGATTCTCCGCCACTTTTGTCCGTTTCAACACCCGGCCGATCAATGTGTTTGCCGAGTCGGCGATCATATTCAGTCCCGAGTGCAGGTCCAAAAGCTTGCCTTTGGTCAGCTTCAGTCGGTCGATCATTGCCGCTTCCAACTCTTTAACAATTGTTATCCAGTGAATGAATGAATTTTGGCATTTCCTCCCCCTCCGATTGATTAATGCCAAATTTGGCATTTGCTTCTCCTCCCCATAAGCACCTGCGCCTTTGGCATTGTGCAAATCCAGGCGATTTGCTTCGAGAATGTCCGACTCGCGTGCCATCAGTAAATCGGCCATGTGGCGCACCATTTGTGCCCTTTCTTCGTTGCTCAGACTTTGCAACAATCGGCCGCTCTCTTTCACTGCAAATTTCGCGTTTTTCCTTTGACACCCATTAGCCGTCTCTTTTCCCTTTGTCCGTTACCTTTCGCCGCCGTTTCGGCGATCGGAGGCCCTTCGTAGCGCGAAGTGTTACAGAACATTGTGCCAACTTTTCGACCATAAACCACCTAAATTGGTCAACAAAGTGTTTGAATATTTAAGTTTGGCCCGTTTTTCGTCCAAATTGACCACTTACATCGGTAATTACGTTGTTTTGCATCTGAAAATGACATAATTTTTTGCTAATTGTCCTCTTGCCCGACCCAAATGACTCACTCCGTTGGTAATTACTGTGGACACTCCGTGGTGCAATGCAGTCACACATGCTTGCACTGTAAATGCTACCGTATCAGTCTGTTACTGTAATCAGTTGGCCTTTCGTGTTACCTTTCGCTTCCATTCCGCCGGTGCCAAACTTCGAATTGGAGCCGAATGAGACGGAGCTTGCTTCTGCCGGGCAATACGAGTGCAGCAGGCGCGTGCCCTCCTGCTCGGGGGGACCGGTGTACACGCCGTTGACCTGAACAGAGCCCATGTCATTTCATTTGCAAGCACAGCAACAAACATTGGACAGAATGATCATCAGATCGGCGCTGATTTCGCTGGCCAATCGACCGGCCAACGAATCGTTGTCCGAAATGTGCTGAAAGGGGAGGGACAAGAAGTGATGGGAACAAAAAGTCGAAAGTCCAAATTTTCGAATTTTGCATTTTTGGTTCAAAAACGGCATATATGCTCTCTTATTGAAGGATTGATGGATCAGTTTGTTTCCTTGTATTTAAACCGATTTTGAAGAAAAACACTAATTTCGAAAATTTTGACTTTCAACTTTTTGTTCGAATACGGGTTCGGGGTTCGAAATTCAGAACCATATTCTTATAGAATTATACTTCTGTATTACAATATCAATACTACAAAACTTAATATTAAAATATTTGTATCACTGACGCATTTTCCGGTCACGCCCCGCTTACCATGTTAAGCTTCGGGTCGGGTGCAACTGCGTCATTGGCATTCACAATTGGAATAATGTTCAGACGCAGCAGACTTTCAATGGTCGCCTGCAGGTTTTTGCGTCGCTGCGGGTCGTCAATGTCCGGTTTGGTGAGCAGAACCTGCAAAATGACCATGGAAATTGGACCATATTCCATGGGGATAGACAAATGGTTGGACAGGACAGACCTGGGCTACGGTGATACCGTACTGTTGGAACAGCTGTTCGTACAGACTCATCAGTCCCGGCATTCCGCTGGCGGCACACGCCCTTTTGTCCGTCTGCATGCCGGCGGGCCCGCGCAAAGTCTGCCGCATGGACATGGACATGACCAACTCCTGGCGCAACTTTTGACGGCCAAACGCAACGGCACCCGATGAAACCATCAGCATTTGACGGCCAGTCTGTTGCAATTCGGACACCTGAGAAAGAGGGGGAAGGAATTGGATGAAAGAAAGACAAACAAACAAAGGAAGGGAGAGGAAGTCATCAGACTATCAGGTAAATAATGGTAAATTGATCAGAAGGGGGTGATCGGACCTATCCGAAATAAACGGAGTGATTAGAGAGTAAACATACAGGGAAACCCCCTCCTTTCCTTCGCTTCTTCCTGCTGTATCCGCAGCATTCAAAAATTTCATATTTTGTGCATAATGTAAATTGCCCTACTTTCCTCGACCCAATCCCGTCATAAACTTATCCATCTGTTCATCCCATCCCAAGCCAATCCTATCCATCTTAAGTTCACTCAATTTCCCCCTCGGGGGCGGCGAGATGTCTGCGTGGGTCAGTCTGTGCTGTTCCTTGCCTTTGGCAATCCTTTCCCAAATAACCAATTGCACTGACCCACCCAAAATGCTCTGAGGTTGTTGTTGACCCAAACATATTCACGGTTTTCAATTCATAATTATTTGTCAATGCTTTTCCTTATAATAAATTCCTCTCTCTTAAAACGGTAATTTGAAATGGCTTAACGCCTTAAACCCGGGGACACAACACTTCCCGCTTCACCTGTTCCACAATCGACGCGAGACGGCCAAGTGCGAGTCCGCACTCGTCGTCACGAGTGATCACTGCTGAGCCAAGTTTGACCACAATTCGGTTCGCCTTTTTCAGGTCCTCCCTTCTGTTCAGCAACGATTGGCGAGTGTTGCGCAACGGCGTCGTCGTGTCCAAGTCGCTGGGTCCGTTCAGACCCACTGCCGGCGTGGTGGTCACTTTGTCGGTCATAACAATTGGCACGGCGTCGGGATGGATCATGTAAGAGCCATAGGGACGGGCGAAGGGCACACGGAGACGGAGAAGTGCGGGGGAGGCACGGCCAAAACAGCGCAAAGGAACCAAAAGGGAAAAGGCCATGGAAACGGAGCAGTACAACAGCACGAACAGCAAACACCTGCAGAGGAAGAGGAAGGCTTAACACCGCGTGAGAAGTGATCATCGAAAATGGAATGAATGAAAATGCATGAGGGCAAAACGATAATAAATAATTAACTAATTAATTAATGATCGATGGGGCAAAAGGGGGGAGAGAGAGACCAAATTGGAAGGCACAAAGTCCAAGTCGAGAGTGAATGGAGCAACGGAACGACAAGAAAAAAGCAGGCAGGACAAATTGGGCGCGGTTGAATTGAATCTCTGTTTTTTAGGGCGACAAAAATGCCAACAAATCCGATAATTTGGTAATTTGGTATTTGTCCGTTCGTTATCTTATCAATCACCAAAATTCCGCGTTTTTCTTTCTCGTACATTTTTTGCGATAAGAGGAGGACAAAATAACCTCGAAAGTGTTCTTTTTTCTCGGTCGAACTCAGCCTTTTCTTTTTGCCATTTTGTGGTCAATAAAAGAGAAAAATCGCCCCATTTGATGGAAAGTGTCGAAGGATATTCCGAAAACAATCGTTTAAATATAATGAAATCATTCAATATGAATTGATGATGATGATCATCATCATCATCAGCATAATGGACATTTGGGTTATCAAGGTGATTTGATTGTAATGAGCAATTGGAAAAAGAGGGGAAAAGAGGAAGCGAATGATTGGGGAAATTGGGGGAAGGGGTGGGGCGAAAGGTATCGAAAAGTGGAGAAAATGATGGAAAGAATGCGAAGAACTTGCAAAAGCATTCGACACAGCAGAAAAATGATAAGGTTGTGCAGATTCAGCTGAAAAACAGCAGCAAAAAAGGTAGAAGACTAATAATACGTTGGGTGATTAATTAAGCAATTAATTAAACTGACTAATTACTGTGGCTGTTGGCCATTGCATTGCAAAATTACGGTAGGGCGTTGGACGGACGGACAAAACTTCGTTATCATTTTCTAAGTCTTTTGATGTCGAATTCTTTTTCACTTATGAAAATACTTTTGATCAGCAGCGTGTCTAGCCAATCCGTGTCTTTTAAACACTGTGCAAATTTCGGTGGTCCGTCCGCCATAATTAAATGGGGACAGACTCTCTCTCTCTCTTTGTTTTATACGATTCGCTTTTTGATCAATCGCTGCCCGTCCCGTCGCCTCGCCTTCCTTCGATGCTTTTTGGTTCGGCTGATAAGCGACTGATTATTTTGGCTTCCAATCGGTGGCCCATTCGTTTGGCCCGGGGGGGGGACGGGAAACCCATCGGCGGCCAAAGTCCGTCCGCCAGCGCAAAAGCGGCGTCTATTTTCGGAGACGGGGAAAGACCTTCTCAGGGGAGACGACGGACGGGCGGAGGAGCGAATGAATTTAATGAGTGATTTCGGTGATTGATTGGTCACGACCACAACAATTATTGCGTCGGCGACGGACTTTCGACCAAAAGACCAATCGCCGGGGGCAATGGAAACCGAAATAACCGAAAAACACACAAACAGCAGAAGCGAGCGGTGGCCTTGGACCCTCGGTTGGCCTGCCTTTTGAATTGTGTTGCTATTATTGTTGCTCTAAAAGGTGCCTTTTTGTTGAAGGTGCTCGCTGAGGCTAGCGAACAGCTTGCGCCCCCCTACGAATTCGCCGCCTCGTCGCGGTCCGGGGGCGACGAATGTTCTCACAAGAGATCAGCGAATGAGAAGCCCATTATAAACGACTGATCAACAAAAAAAGGGTGGGAGAAAGAAGTGATCAGAGAATGGGGGAGGAGTCCATCGGCGGAGGATAAAAAAAGCGGGGGAGGGGAGAAGCCAAATTGGGGGACGAATGCACTTTTTGATAAGCCATTGGCGGGGAGGGGTGATCCGACGACAATTAAGCAAAAAATTAGATTAAATGTATAAGCTAATTAAAAAAAACTCCGCTGTTTTCCCACACAAAATAACCATACAATAAAAATAATTATTATTGTTAAGTTAATGTTCGCTTCTTTAAAAACAATATTTTATCAATCTATTAACAATATTTTATTATGCTTAACTTTAATTGAATAAATGGGATAAAAATTTTGAGTTTAAAAATGACTAATTAGTAATTAAGTAGAACAAAAACAACAAGTGAATGGCTTGGAAGTCAAAAGCTAGCGAACAACAAAAAGTCAATTAGTAGGGAAATGATGAACTCAGACACTCAAAATCATTCTATTAAATAGTAACGAAAATGCAGAGCGAGCAAACGAGTTGTTTTCCCCATAATTAAAGACCAAATTGCCACAAAAGTGTAAAGGAGACCAGGCCTTTTTTGTAAAGGCAATACTTAAAAAAATATATTTTAAAAGTGTAATTGGTTTGGCTGTCCAATACTATTTTAGTTTTATTTTTAGTCAATTTCAGATAAAAAAAACTAATTTTGAGTGTCCGAGGGAAGAAAAAAAAAGTATAATGGCACAACAAAAGTGAAAATGCCTTCCGTCGTTATTAAGCGATGAGTGCTGTCTTCTCGGCCGGAAAAACGGTGACGTGTCGGGCGGTTTTGGATTGACTTTTGCGCATAGTGACATAAGTGTAAAGGACGGAGCCCAACACACTGATATTTATGGCAACAAAATTGGTCAGATTGAAAACGTAGTCGCCACTGCTGAACATGCCGATGTAAGTGACGAACATATTCTGCAAAAAAGGAGCAAAGTTTTGGACGAAAACATTATTTGAACAAAGGTTGCGAATCGTCGTAACCAAAAGCAGTTCCAAAAAGTGTATAGTAAAAAGCGGGAAAAAACGAAAATATCAATTTTTTAACCAATTTTAAATATTTCTTTCGGCACTTATCCCATTAAAATTAAATTCACTAATCATTTCCTTTTGCCTGTCGTTTTTTTCGCTGTGCCTTCGCTTTACCACTGACTTTTATCGGCCCAACGCACGCCGTTGTAAGGGCCGAATTGTGAGAAGTGCACAGAACGGTCGAATAATTGAGAAGAATGCCGCCGAGACAGCAAAGGGCTAAGAAAGACCACACGGAGACGGTCAAATGGCCATTTTCCACGAAGGTGAGAAGCTGAATTCAGCAAAACCCTCAAAATTCACGGCTCGGAATTGTTCATAATTTTTTTATTATACCTTTCCAGTGTCTTCCGTATGAATCAAAATGATGGCACTCAACGGAATGAGCATGAACAACGAATTGTAGAAGAGAAGCCCGGACTTGCCCAACTCTTTGCCATCCAATTTCTTCTTCGTGTAAACACCTTAATGCACATTTTCGTAAATTAAAAAGCAAATATTAAGCATTTAACTCGCAAAATTCATTTGCATTAAATGTATTTAAACCAAAATATTCAAAAAAGATTAACAAAAACCGTTTGTAAAATGTCACCTTCTTTAATTTTTCCGATCTTCAAAATATAAATTCTCGATTTAACAAACTTTGCGTTTTATTTTTTGTGTGAATGATAATACCATTTGCAGCAGTGGCAATATTATTGACAGAAATAAGCACATAGCCAAAAAGGTCGAAGGACAAATCGAAGCTGAAATTTATTTAATTTAAAGGAATAATGAGAAAGTACGAAAGAAAACGCACACAGCAGCAACCGCAGAACCAAAAATCATAAGGAAAACACTGAGTTTGACTCCAAAAGTTGGCACTTCACTAAAGAAGAAAAAGCTATTTTTGAACAAAATGTAATGGGGTAAACCCGAGCATTGTGTATTCGAGGAGCATCGTTAAAAGGATTGAGAAGCGTCTTAAAACTGTGAACATTGGAAGACTTATTCTTTGAGTGCTGCCAAGACCAGAAATTAAATTTACTAAAACAGAAAAGAAAATTGTTTTGCAAAATCGCTTCCTTCGGCGGGTACCTGCATATAAAATTGGCAAGGGAAATATTTTCCTCGGTATTGAGCTGTCCAATCGGGGGAAGGAGATCAGCCTTAACTGTCGGAGGAGGAGGAGAACGATCACAGTTGTCACCATTTGGCCAAAAGCAACGTAAAGAAAAGATGGGAACCCAAAAAACAAACAAATTTTTTAGAAAAAAAGAATTAAAATCAAAAAGACCTGTAATTTGTAAGAAGAATTTTATTGATAAACATAACAGCGATTGAACTGAGCGCATAAGAAAGTGCCGACAATAATTTAAGAAGAAGAGAATTTGTGCAGGTTTTGTTTGTGGAATTGACCATCCTTCAGTGGATAAATAAAAGCAAAGAAAAGTAGAAAAAAAGGAAGAAAAATTACGGAAGTAAACCTTTAACCTTCTTCTCAAATTTAAATTTTTAATATTTTAAATGGCGAAATGTTTAATTGCTTGTGTCTGACTTCCATTCGTTAAAATATGCCTCTGAATATTTGTGTCTGGCAGCTTTTTTCTAATCAATTTGCTGAATAATGGCGGCCTTTTGCCTTGCGTTTGTTTCTTTCTTCGCCATTTCTCTGATTTATTTGTGTCTGAATTGTTTCTACTTCCTTCATAGCAAATTAAAGTTTTTATTCATTCCCTCTTTTTTTACCTTCCTTTATTCTGTAATTTTGTGCTTTCAAAAAGCAGGGAAGTTTGATTTTCTGGCAACAGAGGAATGTTTAGCGAGTCTACAACTTCATTTGAATTTCTATCAAATTGGGAACGATGAACGCACAAACTTAAAACTTCCTTTGAAATAAATGGTGAAAAATTCCTTATTTTCCCGTTGCATTGAATTTGCATTTAAATCATCCAATTCCACCTTCCAACACCCAAAGTAAAAGAATAATCAAATCCAATCCCTTGTAACTGTCTTGTTGCCTGATGACAGGCTGATTATTATTGTGCGGCATTTTTGAATTTGCAGTCTCCAACAATTTTTTGATTGTTTTAAAAATATGTATTAAATCAACTTGAGTCCCATCTGCTATCTGCGCAATTTCAATCACCATGAACTTCGCAAAAACTTTAAAACAAAAAAGCATTAATACTTCCAATTTTATAATTCGTTATTCATTTTAGCTCATTTCTCAAGTATTGAAAAGGATAATTAATGTCCGCAATAATAATACGTTTACAAAATTTGCCCCTTAGTGCAAAAGCTCATGATATCAGAGACTTCTTTGGGGATTTGAAAATCCCTAAGGGATCAGTCAACATTGTCGGGGGTTCGAATGGCGATGCCTTCATAGGATTTCAGACTGACGAAGACGCTAGGCTGGCTATGCTGCTGGACGGACGTTTACTGCACCAATCAAAAATTCGGCTGATGCTTTCTTCGAGGAGAGAAATGGAACAAGTGATTGCCGATGCACAAGCTCTCGCCGGTGCTGCAAAACAGCAAAGTGCACCAAGTGGCGCTGTTCAACATTTGGGGCAGCAACAAACGGCCGGAGTGAAATTCACCGCAGATGATAAGTCAGCGAAACTAGCAGACCAATCGGCCAAGGATGGAGCACAATGGAAATTTCAAAGTGAAGGTCATTTTCGGTCTTTGGGCGTGGGGGTTGGGAATGAAGAATTTCGAAATTGTCAGAAATAAGGAAAACCCTCTCTCGCCGTGCACCGCGAGGTATTCGTTGAACTGCCAACCACACCCTCTTTTTGTCATTTGGATCTAATCTCGGAGAAAAAAAATAGGCAACATCTCATAAAGTGTTGAAAATTAATATGCCTTTTTGCGTACCCACAATTAGAATTAAAATCGCTCGCACTCGCCGTTTTTGTAGACATAAAACTTGTTAAAAGATTTTGAATATTCGAACCTTCTGACTCAATTCCCGATACGAATTTTTGACATTCAATCAAAATGTCTCATGTCTGCGTCTCCATAAGTGAAGCGCTCCTTCTCCTTACTCGCCATTTTTACTGACGAATTAATATTATTTTGACACTCCTTTCCTATGGTACGAACTTTACCCTTGGATTTTTAAATCAATACATTGTTGAATTTAAGTACCTAAGATTTTTCTAAATAGAAAAAGTAAATACTGTACCAATAATTGCTGGTTTGTCGCCCCCCCCCCTCCCAGTTGATATACAACTCTCATTTAAAAGATGAAAACATTTCTGGGGCTTTTCGGGGTAGATTTCTGATGCGAGATTTAACAAATAAAACATCAATTACTGTGTCAGTTTCGTGGTCAACGACACGGATAAGCCACGGAAACACGTTTTCACAATTTCTTAATCAAAAACAGGGGGAGGGAGAACAAAACACAATGTTATTCCAAAAAATGTATTGTACAATCAGCCGGCCACCTATCATTTGGCACATCGTGTCCTTAAGCGTAATACGCTTTTTAAATTTAAACGACATTATTAGTCAAATTCAAATGCTACTCCATCCAAAGCATCGGAGTTAATTTACTTTCAATGCACACCTTTCCCCACCTTGAACATTGTCTTAAATGTATGTAAATTTTAATGTTTGTTAACGCATAAATTTTGACATGCCTTAATATATAATTAAGTACCAGACATCTCCCATTTGTTCTTTTCTGTCCTTCGCTTTATGCCTTATTTGTAAGCTACGCGCCAAACGGCATGCTTATTTGAGCATGACAGAATTTTTGTCAATTGTGGTATAATAGCCAAAAGCGAATGGCTTACATATGGTTAATTAATGTTCCACAAAAAATGTTAAATGATTTTACGTAGTTACTGATTCCACTGAACATATGATCAGCGTTTTCGTATTCACCGATCACATGACAGCCATTTAAGTTGTCGAACGACAAAATCAAAATTGTAACAGACAAAAGTTACAAAAACAATAGAAAATTGAATATTTCTGTTCGAATTCAGTTATGTAGGAGTTCGTTCTTTTTTACATTTTCACATTATTTGTCTTCAGTTGCGCTTCCTGTTGTATCTTCTTCGCCTTCCCATTCCACGGCTTTTGCTCCACAACAAACCACTGCCCCGTCGTATCAACAATTGTTTGGCGGTGACTCGTGGAAGAATCCTCAACTTCAACTGCCACAAAACGTGCCATCTCAACAATTAGCTGCTTCAGGGCAGGGGTCGCACTCGCAATTGCTGTTCCATGAGCAGGCTGCTCCGCCCGTTTCTCAGTCGGCACCCGTCCCGGTCTTTCCCGGCTCCACTCAGCCGTCTTTTGGCGGAGTCCCTCCGTCGTCGTTGGGCCGTTTACTCGGTTCACCAAGCAAAACACAACAGCAATTGCCAAACATACCGCAACAGCCTCCGGGATTTCCTCCTCCTCTTAACGTCCCTTCACAGCCTTTGCAAGCGGCTGGTGTTGCCCAACAATCGCAGGTCCTTTTTTGATCAAAATTCAATTTTTGTTTTTACATGATACAGAAAAGCAGCAGGAAGATAATAATATTGTCATGTTTTGAATACAGCTGAAGACATTATTTTTCTCACAAAATTTTTTTTTGAAATTTAAATGATAATTTGGCATAAAGACCGACTGAATTACTAACTGAGTACCGGGCGCCGTTTATTGAAAAATACTGGAAATGTATAAAAATGGTAGATATTCTCATTGTTAGACAATTCGCTCAGCTGACTCCCCATTGAACCGATCCTTATTTTTTATTCGTTGACCAAAGAGAATTAGGTATGTAATGTTTATTACCTTAAAAAGTTTTAAAAAAATCACAAGAATTGGGACTTTTCGCCGTTTAGCCTGTGACTTTTTCAAATTTTAGCCACGTCCTTCGAATCCATCTTATGCCGGTGATGGGTTTTTCAACCAGCAACCTGCGGCAGGCTATCACAACCAACGTTTTCAGACTCCTAATCAGCCAATTCAAGTTTATAACCAGCAACAAAATAGACCAACAGGACAAGGTGGGGAAATGAAAGGCCGATATTTGCTTCATCATAATTCCTTTGCAGCTCCTTCTCATCATCAAGCTCAGTTTGGCATGCCAAATCAGGGGCCAATTGCAGGACAATATCGTCCGTCTCGACCGCCATTTGGACGAAGAGGTGGCGCACACGGAGGAGCCGTTCAACAGCAATTTGGTGGACCAACGCATGGAGTTGGAGGATTTCCTAACGCCTATTCTGAGTCGAAACCGATGGGCGGAGCTCATTATCAGCAACAACAGCACTTTCAACCCCGACAAACTCATTATCAGCAACGTTTTGAAGGAGGGATTAATGGACCAAAACGAAAACGGAGCAGGTAATTGCTTTTTTTAATTGACTTTTGCAGTTTACAAAATACAAAATTTCAGGTCACCATCGGGTCCGATGGACCCAAGAAAGCGTTTTTATCAGGGACCATCAGCTCATGGGAATGAATTCAAGCCATCCGCGCAATTTTCTCCAAATTCTGCCGCTTTTCAATCGGAGCCTTTGGTGAAGGAACGCGTTTGTGTTCAATTGTCAAATGTGCCATACAAAGCCACCTTTTTCGACGTGAAACAGTAAGTGCATTATATACATGTTACATTATTTACTGCAAAAAATTTAAAGGTATTTATCAACCACGAATGCTGAATGTGTGAAAGTTACCCGCGTCTATCAGCCTGATCGAAATTATTCCGACCGTTGGATTGTTGAATTTGACAACGAGAGGGACGCCAGATCAGTGATCAGATACCATGGCGAGATTAATAACCGAACAATTCGGTGAGTGAAAAAACAGTTTGAAGCTTTTTGGCTTTTCAGACCTTTTTGCACACTTTAAATTTCTTCCCCACGAGTATATCCACTTAAAATTTCTAGGACGGAACGAATAACGGCACGGAAAGCGGACGAGCAATACGCGGTCATGGAGCCGGACGATAAGGACAGGGGAGACAAAAGGTCTTCAGACGATCCCAACAGCAGAAGAGAGCGCGGACGAGGGGAGAGGGCGGACAGAGACAGGCCAAGGGAGAGGGAGCGCGACAGAGGGACCAATCGGAGCAGATCCCCGCGGGGGCGAAACGGACGAGGACGGTCAAACGACCAAAGCCGATCGGAGAAGGGGGCTGCTACCTCATCAACATCATCATCAACGGCAGCAGCAACAACGACAGTTTGGGCAAAGGAGGAGCGGACGAAGCCGAGTGATGAGAAGAAAGAGGAAGAGACTGACAGAGACAAACAAGCCAAGGAACAACAGCAGAGACAACGCCCAGCCCAACAGCAGCAACCGCCGGCAGCGGACTCGGCCAATCCGATGGGCCCACTGAATTTGGTTTCAAATGCAGCTGTTTTTGGAGCGTTTTCATTTCCGGAGAATCACGCCAATAATGTATGGGCAAATTTGCAACAAAAAAATCATAATTAAAGCAGTGGAAATTGCTTCGTTAAGGCGAACTATCGGCCGAGGCCCGGGGGTGCTTCTGCGGCGCAAATGGTCACTAAAGCAAATGAAGTAAATTGAGTCCATAAGTGTTGCTTTTTGAACAACTTCAAAATTTCAGCCTAAGCCACTCCGCGCGTTCGAATTTTTCCCGTCTCCGCCCTCCGGTGCCAACACTCATCGTCCGCCAATTCCGCTGAACCATTTGGAGGGGGGCGGCGGTGTCTCTTCGGTTCGGCAGAATTCACCCCCACCGACCAACCAACAGATGGTCAGCCATATCCCTTCACTGATCAGACCGGGCTCGTCGAACAATGGGTTTTGGCCAAGACCGGTCAACAATGCATTGCCACTCGGAACCAATCGACAGCAGCGTTCGTTTTTCGATGACTTTTTGAAATGCCCTTTTTTAAACATTTGCTTTTTCACTATTACTATAATAATACCCCATTTTCTAGTCACTGCTTCGTCTTTTGCCAACTCCGCCCAAGTCCGACCGTCGACTGCTGCCAAAACGAGCAATGTTCCATTCAATGCTTCGGTTGGGTCGATTGATACCTCCGTTGGGTCAACAGCTCCGGGTTTAGTGATTCAAGAGGACTATTCAATGGACGAAGCCGAAAGTGACAATGATGTTGGTTTTGATTAATTTGAAAACCATTATTTTATTTATATTTATTTGAAAATTAAAAAAAAATTGGCTATGATGACACTTTTTGGTAGCGATTTGTCCGAACTGTTTGTGATTTTTTGTTTGTCAGTTATGCGGACAAAAGGCCGAGTCTGAGCCAAAATCCAATTTTTATTTGATGAATATGCCAATTTTTTCGCTTTTTAGGCCCGTCTTCACACCGATTCAGCAAAAACCGACCCAATGTTAAAGACGGCTTTTGCGTCCGGTCATCAGAATGGAATCCCGGAACAACCACCGCTTGATTTGTTGGAGCCGGACAACGAACCTTTGTCATTGCACCAAGTCAAACTCTCAAATATGGACAGACGTGCTTTCGATTCGGCACCAAACAAAGAATTTACTCCCCACGAATTGGAATTGCGTCCCCATTTGTCCTTCTTGGAACGGTACCGAGAGGACCCAAATTCGAACTCATGGTGAGACATGAAATAAAAAAGGACAATTACATTATTTATTTGTTTATTTCATTTAGCATCCGTTTGGAAAATGTTCCCAAAATGGTTTACGCGGAACAACTCGCCGAATTTCTCGGTGTCCAATTCGATGCGCCATATGAAAACATTGCGCGGATGCAAAACGGCGTCCTTTACATTAATTTGGTAAGCATTTTCTCCCATTTGGCAAAATTTTTCTCTTAAAATGATTAATTTTCTTAGGCGGTTTTTTGGTTGCCGATTTCGGACATTTTTTTATAAAAACTAAATTAAGTATTGTAAATTTTAAGCCAAACGAAGCAATGGCCACAAAAGCGGCAATACGGAACATGAACATTCTCAACGGACATCAAATTGCCATCACGCAGCTGAAACGGGCGGAGATGGCCGACGCAATCCGTCAGAATATGATAATCATCCGGGAAATGGTGGGTGAATTAGTTTCCCTTTTTTCCATTTCAATTTTCGTTCCTTTTCAGTACCGGGTTTCCGTCGTTGCGCGTGGCTTCCCTTTGGTCACTCAGCTGAACGAAGTTGTTGCGCTGTTCGAGCGCTTTAATTTGAACAAAGACGGGGCCGAGAAGTGTACGGTGAAGCCGAGCGACACCGTCTCAACATTTCTTCTCACATTTGCATCTTCGCAGGTGGGCAACTCACAAATGGACGCATTTAACAATTCAATTGCGAACAAAATTTTTAAGGATTGTCGTGACGCAATTCGGTCGATGAACGACACACAAATTGCTGGCGGCGCGCGAATCAAAGTGTTCCAACCGACGGATGTTACAAGTCAAAGCAGAAAGGCCTGACAATGAATGTGGGGAAAGAAATGGGCAATTCTTCGAAATTCTAGAAATTTTCCTTTTTTTATTCTTTTCATGATGTTATCCTGAATTGGTCCTTCAATTGTTTTACTCCAATTAGCAGTGAATGTGACCAAATACCCCAAATTATGCTTTTTGATTATTTAATGGTCTTTTTCACATATTCGAATTCCAATAATGCATTGATTTGTTTTTTTACCTACTTTGGTCGCTTTGTGACAAAGTTAGCAAAATAAATTAATTGTTTTGAAATATTCCACACATAATCATAATGATTACTGCTTATTTTTTTGATCTTCTAAAAAAACATATAAAACGTTTTATGAATGTTAATAGGAAATGGACTCCCCACTTTCTGTTACTCAAAAGGTACACCAAAATCGACTTTTTCGGGGGATGAATCATTTCTTTTTCAGCTTTCAATTCGTTCTGAATTTGAACATTTTGTCGATTCACAAATTGCCGCATTAATTGCCGAAGCGAAGGCCCAAAATGTTGAGCTCAGTCGGGAGAACGAATTGGAAATTGCCATCGATTTTTGCAAGAAATTTCTCCTTGATGACAACAGAAGCGAGGGAGACATCGAAGGACAGAAAAATGAAGAGAAGCAAGACGGAGAGGGCAAACAAGAGAAGCAGGCAAAGGGAGAGACGGACGGAGAAAGAGACGGCGAAAGGGAAAGGCACCGGGCGGAAGTGCTGGCGAAATTGGTGGAACTGAAGCTGGAGTTGGAGCAGTACAAGGTGGTGACAAAGTCAAAAATGTTGTGAATTCAATTTGCAAAATGGCATTTTCAGGAAACCCTTGAGCTCAACTCGCCTTTTGAGGCGGTCAGCACCGTAAATGGGCACCAATTTATGCTGCAGTCGTCCAAGGGGCGGAATCCGTACTGTGAGACGTGTCTGGGCACAATTTGGCGGCTTGCGCAGCACTGGCGAAGATGCAAAAGTCGGTCACTCATTGGCGCCGTTTTGCCGAGAAAATTTCGCTTTTATATTTTTCAATTTCATGTTGTGGTTATCGAACGCATGAGAAATGCATTGACAAAGTGCGGCGCGTTTGTCCGAGTTTGGCCCTGGCGAGAACGGAATTCTCTCTCCAATTCGATTTGTGCCCCGAGAAATCGCTGCTTGAACAAAATTATCAGTGCGCCGAATGTTTTTCGCCCATCGGATTCGGTAATAATTATTTTTTGGCACGTTCCTTGAGATACGTTTTGGGATTATAAATTTTCAAATGCCGCATTTTGTCAAAATTTTGTTGAATTTTTCCGTTTTGATTTAAGACGACGACTCTGAAAAACTGCCTCGGATTTGCGATTTCACCGGCCTTTTCTATTGTCGGCGCTGTCATTGGAACGACGAAATGATTGTTCCTGCGAGAATTGTCAAGAATTGGGACTTCGAGGCGTGCAATTTTGCTGGGTTTTGTAAGAAATTGAAATTTGCTCATTAAGAAAAGAGCCGTGTGCCGAGCGACAAAACAAATGTTAACCACCGCAATGAAACGGCCACTGATAAACTTCGAAAAGGAGAACCCGACACTGTTCAAATTTGTACACAAATTGGACAAAATACAAAAGATGCGGACAAATATTATGCTGATGAAGTGCTATTTTGTATCATGCAAGGTAAAAAAAGGGGGAAAATAAAAAAAATATGGAAAGAAAAAGTTATGGCTTTTTCAGTTGCAAATTTATTTTCATTTTTTCGCTTTCAGTTTGCCCGCAAAATGCGTATTCTCCAGCATTTGAGTCGTTTCCAACACTTTGTGGAGAATGACACAATGTTCACCATGGACGACCTTCTCCAACTCGCCAATGGCCGCTTATTGGCGGACATCGAAGCAATTGTCAGGATTTTCACTGCCCATATCACCGAAGAGTGCGAAATATGTCGGGGAAATGCTTTCTTCTGCGAACTGTGCACAGATAATCAGGTTAATGGTGTTGGCTTGAGGAATTAGTACAATAATTTATAAGTTCCACAGAAATTACTCCGCGCCACTTTTCAGCGCATCTATCCGTTCAGCGAAAACGCGGCCATTTGCAAGAGTTGCTGTGCTGTCTATCACCGCTCGTGCTTTGACCGTGCCAGCAAACGGTGTCCGCGATGTTTACGCAGAAAGGCGAGAAGAAAAGCGGTGATGGAAGAGAATGAGGGGGACGAGGAGGAAGAAGAGGACGGACAACAACCGTAGGACAGCAAACTTTTTTATTTTTGCATAAATCGGGTCACAATAGTCAAAATAAAAAGAATTTATTAAAGGAAAGTAAATAAATTTTGAAAAGATTTCGTACACAAATCAACGTGTTGTAACTGTCGCAACTTTTGCTGAAAGACCCGAGTCAATGTCGCGGACAACGGGCACAATGTGGTCAATGACGTCGGCAGCGTTCATCGATCGGCCGACAGACTAAAATATTTTTTGGAAATTGTTTTGTAAAAAATAAATTCGACCTGAAAGGTCCGTAGCGATGCGTTGCGCACCAAAAGCGAAGCGGCCTCCGCCCCGTCCAGCAAATGCTCGGAGGAATAAATGTCGGCATCTGAGGCTTTCCTTGCCCAAAATACGAAAAGTGCCGTCGCGCCGCTGAGAATGTCGCCTTGGCCACCGCAACGGCGCATCGAAGTTTCCGCTTGGACAATTCGCGTTTGGGCGGCGGAACCGTTGGAGATTATGTCAATCTCTCCTAAAGTGCCAATGACAATTGTTATTGAATCCAAACCTCATATTTTTCGGTTGCGTTTCTGTGCCACCGACCCTTTCTCATCACAGTCACTTCCAAATGCTTTGCCAATTGTTCCGCCATTTCGCATTGAATTTTCAATTCGTCAGTGTCCTCTCCCTTCTGCTGGTTAGGGAACATTTGGGTATAAAGCCGAACAAATTCTTAAGAAATATGCATTTTGTTTGCTTTGCTTTTGGGGTGCGTTTTGCCTCTGTGGTTTGGCGTAATGATCACTTTGTCTGTGCACCCTTTGAACAGTTGCGAACATTCTTTGACGAAGAACAGACCGTCCGCGTCAATGACCAAACAAAGCTTAAAAAGCAAAGAAAATGATGATTGTATCTCAATAATTAGATGGATTTAGATTGGAGGGGAATTACATTTTGTTTGCTCCTGACGAAATTTACGACGTCCGCCAGCAAATTTTGTGTGTGTTTCTGTCGGCCAAGCCCCGGCCCGAACACCAGCGCGTCCAACCGCTCAATGCTGTGTCTATTCGTGGCGAAATCGGTGCTGGGGTAAACCTATTAAGGAGGAGGGCAATTAGCAAACCCAACCCCAATTAGTTAACTAGTCATCATGAAAACCCACGATCAGTTCCGGACTGTAACTTTTGATCACCGGAGCAGCGTCGGAATGGGCGTAAACAAAGGCCAAATCGGCACCGATTTTCATTGGGGTGATCGAAGCGAAATAAGGCGCACCTAACGGGGAAAAGCCATAAAAATGCATTAATTTCTCTGCAATATGCCACCGGTGTAGTCGGGCGAACCGCCGATCACTCCGATTTTGCCACAGTCGCCCTTGCGAAGGTGTTTGCCGAGGACGGGGAAAAGGCGCTTTAGCAATGCCATTTTGTCAGGGTCAATCGGACTCATAACAAACGAAAATATCACTGTATCTCTATATGACAGTGATCACTGATCAGCTGACAAATAATTAGGTATTAAGAAAATAACGTAAGCATAAAACGGGAAAAAGCGTATGGTTTGAAAGGCACCGACGCATAAAAAAGAAAGAATTTATTTGAGCTCGAATGACACATTATGCATATTTTACAGGATTATGAATGCATATGAAATTGAAATCACAAATTAAAATGCAAGAGATTTAGATAAAAAGTTAAGGCAAGAAAAAAAGAAATGAACTCGTTATGATGGGATTGGATGGGGGAGATTTGTGTTAATGATTTAGAGATAACGAAGCAAAATGGACAGGAAGTTCTGAACTCGTCGATTTAAATGGCAATCTTTCAATTTCCTTTCCAATTTTTTTTGGTGTTTTTCTCTTTTGTTCCTTCCGTCCGTCCGTCTCATTTCTTCTTCTTCAGTTTGATGTTGGAGATGCGTTCGCCCACGTCGTTGAAGAAATTGCCCACGTCGTCCACCACTTTGTCCAATCCGTGCTTCTTGGCCAGTCGGCTCACCTTCTCTTTGACCATCTCCCACAAGTGTTTGACGTACTCGCGCAACTCGCGACTGCGTCGGTTCGCCACGCATTCGAAGTCGCAATCCTTCGAAATTCGAATGGCTTTTTGTGGCCAAATCTGTCCTCCAAATTACCTCATTTGGCTGTGTGTCCGTCGGCAGTTTGGCCCGGTCGGCCTCCAATTGTTCGGGAGTCTTTCCGCAATCGCTCATCACCATCAATGTCCGGTAATGGTCGAGCGTGGAACAGTCGAAATGTTCATTCCCTTCGACGTCAACGGCCTTAACGGAAAAACTGCCGAGTTCTGATGGAATATTACCAATTAAAATTGAAACTGTCATCAAATGTAATAATAAAATAAAATTTAAAGGAAAGACCTTCAGGTCGGGCAGTTTCTCGAGCAGTACTTCTTCGCTGGGCAGCACATCGATGTTATTGCGGGTGAGCGCGAGCACAGTGAAACCGCGGAGACGCGACGGGGGCAATTGGACAAAGTGCCGATCGGGACGATTGTGACAATGGATGGCCTAATAAGGGAGAGCGGAATTTGGAAAGGGAAAGCCAAAACAAGGAAGTGAACGGATGGATGGTAATTAATTGACATAATTAAGGTGAGAGTGTAATTGATTATTAATTAATTAATAGAAAAAAGGTAATTAAGTAATTGATTTTTAATCGATTAATATTTTATAAAAAAGTAATTATTTGGTGATAACTGTTAATTAATTGACATAAAAAAGATTGAGTTTGTATTTGATAATCAATTAAGAAAAGGGGTATTACGTAAATAATTAATAACTAATTATAATTAATTAATTAATTAATTAATTAATTAATTACCTCGTCATCAGTGTCACATTCGCACCCGTCCAAACAACTGAAAGTGTAGCCTGAAAGTATGTTAATTAATTCATCAAAATTCTTCCATTTTTTACCTTCGAATCCCTTTGCCAAAACGAGCAAAAGAAAAGCAATGAGAAAATAGCAGAACATAAGTGGGAATTAATGCTGCCAAAATATTTAATGAGATTATTTTAAACCCAAAAAAGAATAATGACTAAAATAAAATTAAACCAAATCAAAGGAGGGGAAATGAGAAGGGAAAGAGACGAATAAATGTTGATGGATGCTGAAGAAATGGGGCGGAGCAATGGGAGAGGAGTGGCACAGTGTTTGGAAATGGGACAAAGTCAAACAAATATTTATTGATGGGATTTTCGTTTGGTGGAAAAGCGACTGCTAAACCAATGAAAAAGGGTGAAAATAAAAGGATGGATGAGATGAGTCATCGCAAATTCATTTATTCATTTCATTGGTGGAAAATATGTGAAAAATTTGTTCGTTTTTCGTATAATTATGGAAATCGCGAGACTATGAGAAAAAAAAGAAAAGTAAGAGAAAATTGGAAAGAAAATATAAATAAAAATTATAATTTTTTGATCAAAATCTGCTGCTGACAGTGCGTCGCAAATCTTTGTAATTCTTCAAATGATTTGCGCATTGGCCGCACGTCAGCGGACATCGCTGAGCCATGAAAACTTTGTACGACTTAAAATGGGAAGGGATTCATTTGTTTATTCGTTTTCACCAATTTGTTAGGTGTTTTTGCATTTGATCAGTTAATCACTCAATGATCAGCAAGGAAAACGGTGATCAGTGGCGAGGGACCAATTCAAAATGAGTGTTATAATTAGCCTCCTAATGGATTATTATTGATGCCTTTCCCTCATTTTGCCATTACCCTCCCCCCTCCCTCCCCCGCCCCTCTTTCTCTTGGCCTTTTATTTACTTCTACGTTGCACCAATCGGAGTTTTCTTTGCAGTCTGACGGCTCCGAATCCTCGCACGGGCCCCCGCCATGGTCATCAAAACGTTCTCCATAGGTTGGAATACGTTCGCCTTCTAAATGTGGAAGCGCCCGTCCCCCGCAATTTGTTTTTGCCCTCTCAACGGGACTCATCCGTCCCGCCGAGTGCCCTTCAGCAATTTGAGCCTCCTAATTTAGCGGCCCCCCTCCCCTGGGGGGATGTTCCTTCATTTCCCTCTCTCTCTCCGCCCCTTTACCATTGCACGATTTGCATGTGACTGGGCATCTTTTGTGCATTCGCTCTTCATAGTCGTGGTCTCCGCACAAAAACTGCTTCTCCCTGCACTCCTCCGGGTCCGTGTCCCTACATTCTTCGTCCTCCTCCTCTTTCTCCTCCCTTTCTCTCCTCGCCGTTTTCCTCCGTTTGGTCGTCGCCATTTTTCTCCTGGCACTTTCCCGTGCCGGTTCTGTGTCCGCTGACTGTTCGGCACTTATCGATGCCTCCGCTGCAAATGTTTTTGGATGTTTCTTCCGTCCGTTTGTCCGTCCCTTTCTTACCTCTTGTCCGCTTCTTCTTCTTCCGCTTCTGCTGTTGGTCCGTTTTGCTCTTCCGTTCCCCATTTGTCTTCGTCTTCTTCCTCTTCTTTGTGCCATTGCTCTTTTTCCGATGTGCCGTCGTCTTTTTTTCGCTTTTCGTCATCTCTTTCTCTGCCTTTTTCTTCCCCTTTTTGTGTTGCGTCGTCGCCGTTCCTTCGCTTTTTTTCTTTTTATCTGAAACATCATTTCTTCTCCCTTTTCTTTTGACTCCTTCCCCTCCCCCTTAATACTTTTATTCTTCCTCGTTCTCTTCCTCCCCACCCGTTCGTGTTCGTCTCCACCATCCTCTTCCTCATCATTTTCATAATCGTCTTCTTCATCCTCTCCCTTCCCTTCTCGTTCTTCTTCCTCTTCCTCGTCGTATTCCTCCTCTTCTTCTTCGTACTTTTCCTGCCTATTAAAATTGCATTGGCATTACCTTCTCTTCATCCTCCCCCCCACTCACTCTCTTTTTCTCTTCCCACTGCTCCTTTGGTCATTCTTCCTTCTCTTTGCTCGTGTGCCACTGCTCCGTCGGCCATTCTTCCTCTGCTCCCCTCCTTCCTCATCATCTTCATCATCATCATTATTATAATCCCCCTCTTCCTCCTCATCCTCCTCATTATCATCATCATCATAAACTGTTTCTTCTCTTTCTCTCTGCTTTCTTTTTCCGTTATTATTTCCATTTTCTCTTCCATTTCCCCTACTCCTTCCTCTCCCACTATTACTTCCTTGTCTCCCTTCTCTTCCATCTTCATCAGCATCATCATAATAATTATCCTCCGTTCTTTCATCACCATAATCAGAACCATAATCGTCGTATTGTTCATCCATGCTGCCACCTCCATTTCTTCCTCTTCCTCCCCCATTTCCTCCTCCATTTCCTGCTCTTCCTTCCCCATTTCCTCTTCCCCTCCCTCCACTTCCTCTTCCTCCATTTCCTCCTCCATTTCCTCTTCCATTTCCTCCTCCCCTTCCCCCGTTCTGTTGTCCGTTTCCGTTCCATTGTCCGTTGCTCGTCCTCCCCCCTCCCATTCCAGCCGCGTTCATTGCCGTTTTGGCCAATTTTCCCCAAGTTCCTCCCCCCTGCTGTCCGTTCGCTGCCCCTCCTCCTCCTCCGATGGCATTCATCGCACTGTTTGCCACGTTTTTAATACCCTCCGTAAAGCGACCTAGGGAATACCAAGCATAGTCATTACACTAATTACCCTCTTAATAAGGCTGCTGCTAGCTTACCACCTCGTCCGTTTGGCATTTGCTGCTGCTGTGCCCCTCCCATTGTCCCCCATTGTTGCGGCATCCCTCCGCCCATCCCTCCGCCGTATCCGTTGTATTGTGCTGCTCCTCCTCCCATCCCATTGTACCCGTACATTCCTTGGTTAGCTCATTTTTAAATTGTTTGATGCCAAAAATGTGGGTGTCAAGTCAACTTTGCGCCGCTCCGCCCGCCCCATTCATTGCGCCCATTCCGCCAAAATTCGGCTGCTGCTGCTGCTGTTGAGCACCTTTTTAATTCTCTTTTAATTTGGCCTATTGTTTTTTGATCACCTCCACCGTTGTTTTTGTTGTTGTTGTTTCCTCCGATGGGCAGCCCAGTCAAAGCGCCTGATCAAAGGTTAAATGAGTGAGTGAATGAATTCCAAATTTGGCTCGGCGCCCTCTTTCCATGCCAACCTCCGCTGCAACTGATGACCACAAGTTCAAGCAATTTATGTTCCGGCATAAAAACGGCAGCCTCCGGCAGAACGGCCAATTATTCTGACAAGAAATTTTCAAGCAGTGCTTCTGAAAAGAAAGCAACGGCACAACAACAATTGGAAATGAAAGCGGTGAAAAAGGAGGAGAAAGAGGAGGAGGAGGAGAAAGTACAGAAAACAGCAAAAGAACGGGGGAAATGCCAAGCGGCGAATTCTCCGCTAATGACGGTAAAGCATGAGATTTGCCCATTTTTAATGGCCATTTTCCCAATCCGTGCCGCCAATAATGCGTTCCCATTAACAAAGGGTTGGCCGTGCTGTTGGAGCAGTTCAAAGAAGAGAATTGGAAGGAAAAAGGGCACAAAAAGAGAGAAAGTGCCAAAATCAAAACGAATTGTCATAAATTGAAGAACAATTGGTAAATGTAAACATTTAAAATAATTTGATTTTTAAAATCCAACGAACGAAACTTTTTTTGAGAAGTGAGCAGCGAGGGAACGATGCGTCAATCGGAAGATTTAACAGATGTGCAAACGAAACAATGTTAACAAATTAGCGTAATTCATTAAGCGAGGGACGATTGGATTAATTAAAATGGCTAATTATTTTAATTAAAATATGAAAATTATTTCTTCTCTCTCTCTTTTCTCTCGCTCTCTCATTTTCTTCCAATCTTTTCGCTTTTTACTGCATATTTTCCCCATTGGCCCATTTTTCTTCACTCATTATCATTTTCATTCTCCTCGCCTCCCGCAAAACCATTCGCCAACAAAAGGAAATGTGAATGCCGATGGCCAAATTCGCTTCGCTTTTGGTGACAAATTCGAAGACGGCAAAAGCAAAAGCATTGGGAAAAGGTAAAGAAAAAGAGAAGAAGCGAAGGAAAGGGGAAAAAAGGAGGAAAAGCATTGGGACAAAGAGGAAAAGCAAAGGAAAGAATGACAAAGCTTGAGGAGCTGAAGGAGGGGAGGGGGGGGGAAGCCTCAAATTGCGACGCGTGGGGCGGAAGGAAAGCAAAGGGTTTGGGAGTCGGCGCCGTCCGTCCTCTGCTCATTGCCACGGTCTCTTCTGCCCTCCCGCCCTTTCCTCCATTGGCAAAACACTTTTTGTTCTCCCCTCTCCCACTCATCCACAACAATTCTTAAGCCTTCTCATCGAACGGACAATTCGTGAATTTCGATAAATTTGCGGAGTATCCGTCACCCGAAATTTAACTATACCAATATACCAAATATCCCATCCAACTCACAGACTATGGTCCATTTTGGCCATCATGGCCACAGCCTTGGCCATGCCAATCGCCTCCGTCAGTGCCGTCCAAATCAGTCCTCGTCCCTTCCGTCTCGTCCTTGCCCAATTTGTTGTCCTTCCGCTGCTGTCATTTTTTCCGCTTTCCGTGCCGAATTCGTTGCTCCGTTTCCTTTTGCTGTTGTCATTCCTTTGTCCCTGCCATTGTTTCTATGCTCTTTCTTCTTCCTTTTTCCCGCTATTTCTGCTCAATTTGTCCCCCTCCGTGCCGCTTTGTCCTCCTCAAAAGCATTTCCATCGGTTGCCGAAGAATCCTTCCGACGACCGATCTCAAAAAGGCTGAAGAAGCGACTGCAGACGACAACAACCGAACGGGCGTTGACAATGCCAACAACGGCATTCAACCGAACTCCATCCACCTATTCGACAATTGTTCCATCCTATGCCACTTTTCCTGATTATTGTGCCAATGACACGGATGTGATCGGTCAGTACAAAATTATTTATTTTTTAACCCAAAAATGGTAAATAATTTGCTAAGCCATCCCGATGGGAAGAGGGAGCATTGGGCTTAATTCATCCTAAATTATCACTCGTTTCCCGAGATTGCATAGGTTTCGTTTATTGTCCCCGCCCATAACTTTTGCGAATTTGCCATTGAGTCAATTGGCAAACCCTACCCTTTCTGCTCTTCTCCTCCACAGATCACATTCTCTACGACACCACCGTCCATTACAATGTGTACAAATTGCCGGCCGACCCGGTGTCCGTGCGCATTGAGCTTTGGATCCAAGAAGTGACCTCTGTCAGCGAACTGACACAGGACTTTGAAATCGGTGGATATTCGTCCGTCCGTTCGCATTTGTCCAATTTGGCACTGTGCCTTTTTACAGATTTATACGTCAACGAATTTTGGGAGGACCCGGGACTATCCTACGACTACCTGAGGCCGTGCAAAGGCAACCTCACCTTCGGCCACACTTTTCTCCGAACAATTTGGTGCCGTTGTGTCGGCTCGGCTTCTTCCGCCCCCTTGACCCCCCCCCCCTCCCTTTAGGGCCCCCAACACGTGCTTCATCAATTCGAAAAGTGCCAAAATGCACGAATCGCCCTTCAGAAATGTGTTTTTAATGATTTTCCCAAACGGTCACTCAATTTATAGGTTTTCTTCATCATTTGTCCTCCATTTAAGGCTCCATTTGGTCATGTTGGAGAATAAAGGCAACTGGCCCGTGTAAAATGGATTTACACAAGGCACACATTTCCATTTCAAATGAATTAATTAATTACCCTATTAATTACTCTCTCAAATGTTCAGTTCCCAATGGATTCCATCAGCTGTTGGCTGACATTCGAGTCGTACAATTACAACAACAACGAAGTGCGAATGCGGTGGAATCAGCCGACGCCGCTGCTCAAATTTAAGGAGATAAATTTGCCGGGTCATTTCGGCGCCGCCCTTTGAGTCTGAAAGGCATTTCGTTCAGACTTTTATATGGTCAACCACACACTTTCCATTCGGCAAGCCAATTATTCGGCCGGCTTTTGGGACGAATTGACCGTCCAATTTCACTTCCAACGGCGCTATGGGTGGTATTTGTTGCAAGGTGAAAATTGGGGGGGGGGAGACAATCACAGAAAATGGCAAATTAATAATTGGGAAATTTCCCTCGGCAGGATTTTATCCGACCTTTCTGTTCATGTTCATCAGGTCAATTGGAAATTCACCGCTATTCAAAACATAGCATAATTATGCAACTAATTGCTAATTAATTAATTGCCTAATTATTTAACGGATTAATTCCCCTTGCTCATTGTCAGTTGGATCCCTTTTTATTTGGGGCCCAAGGCAATTCCGGCACGGACAATGATCGGAGTGGTAAAAAGGGGGAAGAGTGCATTCTCAACTCATTCTGACACAAATTATTATTCGCCCACAGAATGCCCTCCTGGCGATGATCTTCCAATTTGGTTTTGTTTGCTCTTTCTCCCTTTTCCATTTTCCTCCCCCCAGGCGCAATAATTCGCAATTTGCCGCGCGTTAATTATGTTAAGGCAATCGATTGGTGGATTCTTTGCGGGATGACTTTCATTTTCGCCAGCCTCGTCGAACTCGCGGCCATTGGATTTAAAGTGGGCAATAAAATTGGGAGATTGAAATATTAATTAATTCGAACTTTAAAAAAAAAGATGAGAAATGAGGGACGAACGACGCTTCGTATGAAAAATCTGAGCAAAAGGGGCGGAAGGCGCAAAACGGACGCATTTGTCACTTGCGAGAAATTGGACTATTTCTCGAGAATCGCCTTTCCCGGTCATTTTGGGATTAAATATGCGAGGGATATGTGATCACTGATCAGTCCGATTCAGCAATTTACACGCTGTTCAATGTGGTCTACTGGACTTATTACATGTTCATTGCCAAGTCGACGACGTGACCATACACCAACACCATCAGACAACAAATGGCAAATTAATACACGAAGAAATGAAATAAATCATTACATATCGAAATCCGATTGTGTGCCTTTTTATGAAGTGAAAATTAAAATGATACAATAATATTCCGAAAAGTAAAAACAGGAAACAAAAGAATTGATGGAATAAATGCAGCAACAAAAAAAAACAAATAGAAGGAATAGGCCATTGGATCATTTACTGCCGAAAAGATTTGTCGGTTTGGCGGGTGCCGAGCCTTTGAAGAGCGTCCCGCTGCTTGCCGAACTGAGCGTGTTGCTGAACCCGCCAAATGTCGGCTGTGAAGGGGCGGACGAACCGCCGGCGGAAGAGACGGAAGTGCCGAAAAGCGACGGCACAGCGGACGCTGAGAATGGGAAAAGCGGAAAGATAATCAAATTCAAATCACGAGACATTTGAGAATTATCATCAACCCAAATATGATTAATGGTTTTCATTCCTTAGGCCATTTTTTAATATTAAGTTTGTTTTGTTAGAAAAAACCCTCAAAGGAGGAATTAGTGAATTAAATCAGGTTTTTCGAAAGATGAAAGTATTATAACCATTCAAGGGCGTAGCCAGACCCTTGGCTTTGGGGGGGGCTGAAGTCAAAAATTCGATTTTAGGGGTGTATTTTTGGTTTTTTGAAATCCCGAATTATGGGGTCTATTTTACAAAATTTTTCGCCGTTTTTCGCCAAAAAACCCATGGGTGGGTGGGTATATACGCAAATATTTGCACCGAATGAGGGGGGGGGGCAAACAAAACGCCAACCCGTGAAAACCCACCGCCAGCCGAAGTTGGAATGACTGCTGCCGCAGCACCGAAAGGACTTGGCGAGGTGGCAGTTGTGGTTGGCATACCAAAAGGCGTTGGTTTTGGTGTGCCGAAGAGATTGGTGGAGGACTGTTGAGCGGAGGGGGCGAAACTGAAGGCGGGCGCTTTTGAGGCACTAAAAAGGCCACCACCAACAGAGGGCTGACCGAACTGAGCTAAAAGGGGAGAAATGGACTTCAGTATTGTGACTGGGGGGATGAACCAAGAATAAGTTAAACAAAAGGCTCTTAAAATACTTACTCATCCCAAATTGGGGCTGTGCCGTCCCCGGTTGTTGCTTCGGAAAATATTCGCCAAGTTGCAAAAGCGCATTCGAAGAGGGAAAGGCGTCGATGCCTTTCAGTGCCGAATAAGCGTCGATCAGTCGTCGCCGCTCTTTTTGCTTCTCAAATGGGTCAATCAGTGCGAAATGGCCACCCAATTTTTGTCGGTGTTCCACAAAAATGTCGCGCAGTTTCTTAAAAAAGTAATTGAAAAGAATAGGAATAAAAATTAACAAAATGATATCACGTCTTGTAAATCTTTCTCTAAAGTTTCCGGGGGTTGCTGATCATGAATCTATCATCTATCTCAACCTATTCTGAATCCGAAAGCTAATTTAAACAAAAACCGGAGTCCTAAATCCATTTGCAAAGAAGCAAAAATGCTCCCTTTGTTCAATAAAACCCAAATAGACCATGTACTAATGCAGTAAGTTATATGAATGATATCCAAAAAATTGCCTCTGCCGAATCATTCAGAGCATACACTTGCGAAGCAACTTGCTCAAAAATGCGGTCAAATCGAGTAAGATGATCGACCAGGTCATTTCGCGACAATGACGGCTCCTCAATTTAATACTTTTTAAATTGGTGTAAATGTGTGGACCCAAGAAAGAACTTCGTCTGAATTGCTCAGTCGGTCCAACAATTTTCGCAATTTTTCGACGGTTTCGCATTGTTCCGCCAGGGATTGGTCATTCTGAGTCGCCACTTCGTGTAAAAAATCCACGGAATGGGCGCGCCCAAATTGTGGGCTCTTTGCCAAATTATCCCGGGTCCGCTGAACATTGTGCGCAATGCGTTGGTCCAGCCCCAATCTTTTCGCAGTTTCTGTGCCGACGAAAGTCACAAAAATTCAGGCAGGACAATTAGAAAGTGCCAAACCTGCCAATCGCATTCGCTCCCGCTTCAAAATGCCTTTGTGCGAATTTATGGACAAGCTTTTCATTACCTTCGCCTCCAAAGTTCGCAGTCCTTCGTCCACTTTTATCTCTTTGCATTCCGTGTACCGTTGCATATTCTCACCCAATGCTTTGCTGAAGAGAAACAAAAGAAATGTGAAGCGAAAGAGCCAAAACGAAGCGGAAGAACAAACTGAAGCGTATCGAGTTCCTTCCTAAGCAATTCGGGGACTTCCGCTGCGTCCAAATTGAGCGATTCCGCGGGGGAAGTCATTTTTTCATCAAGTTATTCACGGAAAAGGTAAATGAAAAACAAAAGGTAATTGTTAAAAAGAAACAAAATGCCATTTATAAAATTTGAATAGAATTTAGCAAAAAAATTAAATTCAAATTAAGAGAGGTCGATAAAAAGCAAACAAAAGTACTTTAATGTTTTAAGTCTATATTTCCTCAGACATATAGGTATAAAATTTTAAAAACAACTTTCTTTTATCAAAAAACAACAAAAAAATACAATAACATTTCGACAAATAGACCTATCATCAAAGGTTACGCTTCAAAAATATTAAGTGCTCTCATCCGAGCACGAATGGATGTTCATGTTCATCAGCAACAGCGAACGTTGAAGATGAGTGACAAATTCGTAGTCCGGACGCTTACGATACGAGCCTAAAAGCGAAAATTAATAGAAAAATGCAAAAACATACTAACCGAATCGAGTTGATGCAAAAGATTCGACGGTGTAATTCGGAGTGCCGGGGACAACGTAACGGAACATCACAAAATCACTCGACTAAAATTCGGGCAAATGATTAAAAACGGGGTTAAAACTGACCGGATTGGTAGCGTAGCCAAGCTCACGCGGATGCACTAACGACAACTGAATGCGATAGTTTACAACACTAAAGTCGACCGTAGCAGAGACACCGCCAATGGCACGCGGAATAAGCGGTTGGATGGTATGAGTGGGCAAAATGGACGAGGGAATTGGCGGAGGCGGAAAAGTGACATTGGACGTCTCGTTGTACTTGAGATCCGCACAGACTGACCCGACCCAGACAGGCACCGGAGGCGAATAGTCACCAAGACAGTAGAACACTTCGCCTGGGTTCACGTACATTATCAGACTCTCTGCAATACAAAAACAAAACCTATACCAGAATTTAATAATGAATGGTAATAAATAATACCATGGTAGCCCAATAAATAAGGCATCCATTTTTCATGAACAAACAGACAAATTTTTTATTACAAAGTCCAAAAATGCTAACGAATTTGTTCAAATTTGGGTTAGGTTTTGTAACCCAAAAAGATTCATATTCATGATTAATGATGCTTATAATGCACTTTATGAGTCCAATCGACTAACCCTCCTTGTTTTTTTGTACCATTGCTTTTTGATGCTCGAACAAATCCTACATTTTTGGTGTCATACAAAAGGTACTATTGTCTATTACCAGTACCAGGAATGCAGGCAAGCAACTCATCCAACTGGAGACCAACAGCATTCGCAGCATTTGTGAACAGTTCGTCGGTGTATTCGTTCGACACACGTATAATACGCAGTTCTTCATCTTAAGTTGCATGAGTAAGGAAATTGTGTGATAACGAACATTGTTTGGGCTGATTGAGATTCCAATAAAGGTGGAAGCGGAGAAAACAGTTATTTGCAAAATGTTCGCAGAACATTCCAATCTGAAAATCGTGTAAATTTTTTGGATTGTAAAATATACGAATGTGGGCATTGAAAAAACCTTCAAACGGGGAACGCGAAGATGGAAAAAGCGTGCAAAGAAGTTGACAAGCTCCAGAATCTCAGTGTACATTTGAATAAAATAACAATTATTATATTAATAAAACAACGACTGTAATTTTAGAACCGGGAAGTTTGGACACTATGATAGTATTTTCAGTTTATGCATCCAATAGACTTTTATTGCGTACAATTGATTAAGGTGGAAAAAGCCTGTTATTTTAATGTCTGACCAACAGAAACCTGTTAGGTATTCAATTGCAGGAAACTGCTGCATTACGCCAAAACTCCGCTAATTCAAAAGTTTTGGTAATTTTTTAGCATTAACAAAAGCCACTTTAACTATGGCAAAAGGGGAGTGCCTCCCCAGTTTGTCCATTTATTATCGTTTTTATTAAACCGATTGTTAGCGATTCACACTCCGTATTCAATCGATATACCTTTCAATTTGTCTTTACTATGCTTCTTGCTTTGACTTCTGTGGACACCCGCAACGCACTTTTGTGCGCCGCCGTTCCTTCCATTGGCGCCTTCGTGGGCTCAACGATGGCCATCAAAGATCAGGAATTGGTTCAATTCCTCAAGGTTTGCTGACACCAGAGAATTTACTCCATTCAGCTTTTAGAAACAAGAGTTTCCTTCTTTCGCCCATTGTTGCAAATACAATTATTTGCTGGCCAACACTGCCGTCACCATTCCGTTCGGTTACGCGTCCTATTTGGTCTATAAAATCGGAGGAGGTGTCAGGTTTTTTGACAATTAATGGATGAAAATGAATGGTTCAGGATTCAGTTGCACCGACTCAAAAATCGCATTGGGACTGTACGGTGCGACGCTGCTCAGCGGCTGTTTTTTGGTGCCCACACTCAAAAAACATGATATCAAGGCGGTAGGCAACCTACATGTTCAGCTTCCTCAGCTCCAAGTCAAACCCTTTAAGCTGACTGCCAACGCTGTTGTCCTTGCCGGACTTTCCGGCGCTACTTCAGTGGCTTTCTACACCATCGACAAGATTTCCGCTTATTGGACGTGAGTGTATTTGGGAGTTGTGCCGGTTATATTTACCAATTCAGCGTGCCCTTCACTCTTTGGGCCATTTTCTGCGCTGGACTTACGGTGAAGGCGAATTTCGATGCGCCGCCCGCGCAGCCGCTCGATGCGCCGCTCGCGCAGCCGCTCGATGCGCCGCCCGCGCAGCCGCTCGAAGCGCCGCCCGCGCAGCCGCTCGAAGCGCCGCCTGCCAACGACGAGCTCATTCTACAGCAAATGACCATGCTGAGCGACACCGTCCAAAACATGAACGACAATTTTGAAGGTAAAGAATGTCGTCCCTAACTTCTTTTTTATTTTGGGTTAAAAATCAGTTTCCTAGCGTTTTTGAGAGTGATGACCACGAATATGAAATCGAATTTGCCCAATTCCAAATCCCTGACCCGAATTCGAACAAAAAATAGGTGTTAAATGAATTCGAAGCTTTTACCCAAGAAAATGCATCTTTAAAAAAAACTTCACTTTTTCGAATTCGGTCCGGGGTTCGGATTGGGCAAGTTCAAGTTCAGATTCGTAAGCAGCAAGCACCCTCGAAACCCCTAAAAATTATTTTTGATCCCAAAATTTAAAAAAAACAATTTCCAGATCGAATGCACAGGATGGAAGTGCGCAACACGGTGAAGGCGAATGCCGATTGTGAGATGGACCCGGAGGAGATAAGCCCCGTCCCTGATGACTACTTGACGAAGTGATAGGTTTTTGAATGTTAATTTTTTTTTGTTGTAAAAGCCTGGCTCTAGTGCACTTTATGATCCAATCAATTGACAATCCCGAGTTTTTTTTACAATAAATAAAGTCAATTGATTGGACTCATAAAGTGCACTAAGCCAAAAATCTTTTGTTGTGTGTAGGAAAATATTTAATGGCCAGAAAAATTGTCTTGTCTTCTGCCGGTTTTATACTTACATAGTTTTAGTTGCGGGGGGAAGTTGGGCGGGGACCAAATCATGATTTTAAAATTAAAAAAAACTTCTAATTGTCGAAAAAAAGTAAAAACTAGAGTGCCACGGGACCGGGCCGGGAATTCCCGGTCATCCGAGGTCCCGGTCCCGGTAGGGCAACCGGGAACCGGGAAAAACAAGCACTGGTAAGAATGGGGTCTGAGTGAAAAATTAGTGAAGAAAATTGGAGTCAAAGGGAAAAATAAAAAATAATAATTAATATATTCTTTAAAAGTAACGCTGCCCAAGTGTGCAAATGGCCTAATGGCTAGTCTCCTTGACTTTCCCTTCTTCTTTCCCCTGGTTCAATCTCTCTACATAAATTAGATTATTTTCAATTTTTTTTTTTGTATACTCGTGGGTTTCCTATAAAGAAAATATGATTCCTCATAGTTTTTTTTTAAATGATACATATTTTATCATTTTTTAAATGAAAATCCTACCAATTGAGCTTAATAATCGCAAAACCCAACCTTTTTTTGTTGAAAATCTGTTCACAAATTGCACCCAAATTTTTAAAATTTCCCCCAGCGGCGCCTATCGGCACCGCCGGACCCCGTTGCTCACACTGGGCGCCTCTACGGGGCGGCAACGACCTGGCAACCGCCAGCCAAGGCCCAATTCAATTCAACAACTCCGCTCCTTCCCCTGCACCACTGGCATGTTTTTCTCCCTGCCGACGCTGATGACCCGGCCATCATGCGTCGGCTTCTTCTAATCGCCGGAGACATACACCCCAACCCTGGCCCCGCACGCAAATGGGCCCCTTACCCTCCTACACACCCAACTACTCAAACTATAAAATTCAACTGGGCATCTCACCCACCAACCCAAACACTACCACAACAACCTCCTCCTAAATCCAACAACTGTCTCAACATCCTCCAATTCAACGCCAACGGAATCGGCGGCAAATTGGATAACATCCTTCATTTCATGTCAACCAACAAAATTTCCATAGCAGCAATCCAAGAAACCAAATGGTCCGCAAAGAGCCGCCTCCCTAAACGACCCGGCTTTACCTTCCTTAGGAAAAATCGGCCCATGGACAATGGTGGTGGTGTCGCGTTCATCATCGACGACCGTCTCCCTTTTACCCCCATCAACTCACCTACCCACGACAACACCACCGAGGCCCTCTCCATCTCCATCCAAACTACAACCGGCCCCCTCACCATTCACAACATCTACATTCCGCCTTCAAGCAGCTGCAGCCCAAACTTCAAACCAATCCTCAATGGATTCTTCTCAGGAAGCACACCCATGCTCATCCTTGCTGACGTCAACGCCCATCATAAATCTTGGGACTCAATTTCAGAAGAGGACGACCGTGGCCAAATCATCTCCGACGCCATCGACCAACACTCTCTCGTACTCCTGAACGACAACGACTTAGCTACCCGCGTCGCCACCCGGGCCACAGCTATCATCCGCACATCACCAGACCTCTCGCTCATCAGCGACTGCTTAGCCACAACTGCCTCCTGGTCTATCACCTCTGCTCTTGGAAGTGATCACCTCCCCATCACAATTTCCATCTCCGGCCAAGTCCAATGGTCCACCGCCCCCCGCCGCACCTTTATCAACTTCGCGAAAGCGAATTGGCCCAACTTTATGGCTGAAGTCGACTCCATTATCGGCACTCTCCCCATTCCAACAAACATTATCTCCGGAGAACGCAGACTCCGCATGGCCATCAATTCCGCATCCGCCCACCACATTCCCGCTGGCCGTATTCCAAAAATACGCCCAGACTTTCCCAGCGACCTCATCCCCTTGGCTGAAGAACGCGATAAACTACAAGAAAACGACCCGTCCAACCCTAAAATCCGTACTCTCACCACCACCATCGCTCGAAAACTTGGTCACCATCGCCAACAAAAATGGCTAAAACACCTTGAACGCTGCCCACGTAACAGCAAAAGACTTTGGAAGACAATCAAAGGTCTTGGTAATGACAACAAAGACAACAACATTCCGCTCTCATTCAATGGCCATCCTTGCACAAACAACATCAAAGCCGCCTCCCTCCTCAACTCGACATTCCATCCGCGCCCGTCGGGTCCTCCCCCACATGCTATCCGCCATGCCCGACGGTCCATCACCAAAGCCCTTCGCCTTACACCCTCACCTCATTCGTGGACAACTGCTGAAGTCAAAGCCGCAATCATTTCCTCCAAAAATTCTACCGCCCTTGGCCCCGACAACATCTCCGCTGCTCAAATTCGCCACCTCGGCCCCATTGCCATTGAATATATGGCCAATCTCTTCAATCTGTCCATCTCTTCCGGCATTATACCACAAATGTGGAAAAACGCTAAAGTCATTCCCATCCCAAAACCGGGCAAAGACCATACCAACCCTGCCAACTTCTGTCCGATCTCTCTTCTCTCTCCAATCGCCAAAATCCTTGAACGCCTACTACTCCCCTCTCAATACACACCTCCCACCCGCACCACACCAACACGGCTTCCGCCATGGCTTCTCCACTGTCACCGCCCTACATTCCATTTACCGCTTCATCACAGACGGTCTCAACCGAAAACAACCAGTTGAGCGCACCGTTGCAATAGCCCTCGACCTCTCAAAAGCATTTGACACCGTTGACCACCGATTACTAATATCGGACATCTCAGCAACAACACTCCCTGCTCATCACAAAAGATGGCTAGCCAACTACCTCGGCGGTCGCCAAGCCCAAGTTACCTTCCGCGGCACTACCTCCCCCCTCCGCACTATCCGTATGGGAGTCCCCCAAGGCAGCGTTCTCTCGCCCACCCTTTTCAATTTTTACACCGCCAACTTCCCCTCACCTCCTCCCGGCATTCAAATCGTCACATATGCCGATGACATCACCATTTTGGCCCGTGCCACCCAAATCAATTCTGCCAGCGACCAAATTAACTCCTTTTTCCACGTGTCATTTCCTGGCTCAACGATAGAAAGCTGATCCTCTCAACCTCTAAATCCTCATCGACCATCTTCACAACCAGTTCACATGAGCACCGCATCGACCCCCATATCCACGCCAACGACTGTCCTATCCCAGTCCTTCGTAATCCCAAAATACTCGGCATCACATTTGACCCACAGGTCACCTTTAATGCTCATGTGTCCACTCTCCGCACCAAACTTCAAAAACGCAACAATATCCTCCGTGCCCTCGCAGGAACAACCTGGGGCCAATGCAAAGAAATCCTCTCCACCACTTACAAAGCCATTGGACGCTCATTACTAAATTATGCAGCTCCAATTTGGTCTCCCCAGCTGGCTGACTCCCACTGGTCAACCCTCCAACGCTGCCAAAACTCCGCCCTCCGGACAACCACTGGCTGTGTTACTATGACATCCTCTGAACATCTCCATTCAGAAACATCCATCCTGCCCGTCAAAGATCACAATTTCCTTCTCTCACAACAATTCCTTCTTGCCTGCCGTGCTCCCACCCATCCCTCCTTCGATGTTCCTCGCCCTCGTCCACCTCGCCAAATGAAATGGACCCTCGAGCACCGTTTCGGCCATATAATAGACTCTACCCTATCAGAAACACGTGGAGAAATCCTACCGGCACAAAAACTTCTTCACACTCGTATGGTTGCTACAACAATTCGTTCCTCCACCAACCGCATCCTTGGCAAGCCACCCCCACCCATCGACAACAGCGAAACTTCCCTCCCGCGTGTAGCACGCTCACGCCTTGCCCAACTACGAGCCGGCTTCTCCCCGCTGATCAACAGCTACAACGCCAAAATTAACCCTCACATAACCAACTCATGCCCAGCGTGCAATGCCACCCCCCACGACACAATTCATCTTTTCAACTGCACCGCCAACCCCACTAACCTCACAACCCAAACGCTGTGGACCCACCCCCGTCTGGCCGCGACTTTCTTGAAACTCATGCCAGTTATCCCTTTCACCCAGCAAGGAGTCGGCTAACAACAACAACAACCGCCGGACCCCTTCTTTCCCAAAAGTTTTTTGAAAAAGCGCTCCGAAAAAAGTGATGTGAAAATCAAATCTGAATTTCTATTAATATTCGATGATTTAGTCCAAAAATGATTAATTGTTTGAAATAATTGAAGAAAATTTGTTTGAAAATTTTCATTAATTTAATTTATTAAATAAAAAACCAAATAATTTTGTATTATTTTCACTTGATATAAATTAAAATTTGAATTTTTTTTTAAATTTTTAAAATTTTTTTGAATTTTTAAAATTTCCCGGTTGGTCCCGGTTCCCGGTTTTTCTTGCGGTCCCGGTCCCGAAAAAAATCGAGGTCCCGGTCCCGGCTTCTCAGGTCCCGGCAAGTCCCGGTCCCGGTTTTGGCAAAAAATCCCGGTCCCGTGGCACTCTAGTAAAAACATCTATGCAATTTAACACAAATCCGGCACATCGCCCTCGGCGTCAACCCAATTGCATGAACTTGGACGACAGATGAACCAAAATTTTCACTGATTTCAAGGTTTTCGGGGTTTGTGTGTAAGCAACCCCAAATTCAAAAAAAAAATACAAAATTTTTCAACACATACAAACCCCAATCATTCTTTTTTTGTTGACTCATTTGACTATTTTTCAATTCGATCTCATACACCATCATTTATTTATTCTAGGACAAAAGCCGCTCCTGTTATTTCAAAAAATAATCCTGATCTTCAAAGATCTCCAACAATTTCTGACACTAATCAAACTATCAATAGACCAATTCCAGAATTAAAATTTATAGGAATTTTATCAAATGTTCGATCAATTATGAACAAAATTAACTCCCTCATAATCACACTTAACACTGAAAAATGTAATTTCATAGTATTAGTTGAAACATGGTTGACCCCCCAAAATTCTGAGATTTTAAATGCAGCAATTCCTGAAAATTACCAAATTTTTTCAGCCCTTCGTAAAAACAAACGAGGTGGCGGAGTTTCAATCATAATAGAAAAAAAATTTCTGTTTATTCAGCCTCTACGGAATCAGTTTTTGGATGCGAAATTGTTACATTGAGGCCTAAAAATCTCAAAAATTTTTCCATTGTCGGTGTCTACCGGCCCCTAGCACTTCCCTTTCCAACTCCAAAAAATTCTTTAACTATATTGAAGAAAAAATTATAGGACAAACACTAATATTGGGAGATTTTTATCTAAATAGTAAAAGCGTTAAATGGCACAATAATACACCAGCCCCTTTTAACAAAATTGGACATCACTTTGTCGAATTCTTCATCAAAAATAAATTGTCTTTGCACTGCCAAACATCAACGAGAGGTACAGAGCTATTAGACCTATGCCTGACAAATGATCACCGACTATCACTTGAAGCCCAAACTAGGGATAGCTTGATAAATTCTGACCATGAATCGATCTATCTCAACCTATCTATCTCTCTAATAAAAAATCTCTGTACAAACATTTCTTTCCGTAAATTTGATTCAAAAATACTAGTTTAATAAACGCATTCCTAACACACAATTTAGAAAATGTCACCCAAACAGAATATAACATAGAAAATAAATACAGTCGATTTGTTAAAGAATCTCTAAACGGGCTAAACCTTTTTGCCCCAAAGATAAACTTCGAAAAGAAACCTAAATCAGTCAATTATCCTACCGCTCTTAAAGCATCAATTAAAGAAAAGGCAGCTCTTTGGAAGAAACTCAAAAAAGAACCTGAAAAATATCTTCCCCTATATAAATCCATAGCACTCCACATCAAAATTCAATTTTAGATGTTCTCGAAATTTTAACCCACCTTCCAAACAAAAATAATACATCTCCTGACGATTTAAGTTTTAATTTTCTGAAACGTTTTCATCTAATTTTAACCAGACCTCTAACAGATTTATTCAAATTGTCTCTAAAATCCGGTAAACTACCAAAAATTTGGAAAACCTCAATTATTCTACCACTATTTAAAAACGGAGATAAGAATCTAGCATCAAACTTCCGTCCCATTTCCATTACCTGTTCTTGCTGTAGAATTTTCGAATGAATATTAGCCAAAAGAATAACAGAATTTTTACTGGAAAATAACTTAATTTCTGATCAACAATTCGGTTTCCTCAGAAAGCGCTCTACCACCCTCCAATTAATTTCGACTCTTGAGGATTGGTATAATGCCATACTTCTCAATAAAAAAATCGACTGTATTTATTTGGACATAATTAAAGCATTTGACAAAGTCCCTCATGAATTGCTAATTTATAAAATAGAAAAAATTGGAATTAAGGGCAACCTTCTAAATTGGCTCAAAGATTTCCTAACCAACAGGACATTCAAGGTCAGAATTAATCAACAGTTTTCCAAAGAATTTCCCATCAAATCAGGTGTTCCCCAGGGATCTGTCCTGGGGCCAATTCTATTTTTGATTTTTATAAATGATTTATCCCCAGTAATCCCTGAAAGAATTTCGCTAAAACTTTTTGCCGACGATACTAAAATTTACTTGTGTTATGACACCGAATTTCAACGTAAAAAACTAAACGAAGCCTTACATTGCGTCTGCCAATGGGCCCAAATGTGGGGTCTACAATTTTCACCAGAAAAATCAGCTTCTCTGTACCTCGGCAAGGACAATTTTAAGGTTCCCTACCAATTTAATGAAAGACTATTAAAGAGACCCAAACAATTCGAGATCTTGGAATCTTAATTGACAACAAACTGACTTTTAAATCCCATATTTCATCTATTCTTCAAAAAGCCTACCTTAGAAGCAGAACGCTTTTTCAAAAAATTAAATCTAAATCATCAAAGACATGGATTAAAGTCTATAAAAGCTATATTAGGCCCTTACTTGAATATTCATCTGAAAATTGGAACCCTCACATTAAAAAAGAAATTATTCGCCTTGAAAAGTTTCAAAAGTTTTTTACCAAAAAAGTTTTCTTAAAGTGCCATTTACCGGTTTTACAATATTCAGATAGGTTAAAATACCTTAATATTTCCACTTTGGAAAATAGGAGAAAATATTTAGATCTGATCACAGCCTTCAAAATTATTAAACAAGAAACTCACCTAAACCCTCTAAAATTATACAATTTATCTCAAAGAAGAAATTCGCCTTTTCCCAGATTAATCACTAAATCTAAAATAACTAAAACTGAACATTCTTTTATTAACCGTACTACAAAAAACTTACAAGAATTAAGCAAAACAATAGATTTCTCATCAATAAATTCCATACAAAGTTACAGAATCAAACTTAAAAAACTGTTGGAGATCTAAACATATCCAAATGTGTAAGCGGCTTTTGTCCTTCCTTTGGATTCTTTTATTTGAATAAAATGTTAAATGTGAACTTTTAATATAATTATTTTTAATTTAAAAACTCGTAATTCTCATAACTTTTTTAAAAAATACAAAAAAGGTATTTACCAGTGTAAACTTTGAATTAGCGCGTAAAAATTTACACCAATTACGCTATTTGGCGTTATGAGCATTTTGTCTGACATTGGGTTAGACTCATACATAGCAGGGATGGCATTCCGAGGCCCAAAAAATTTTCGGAAGTCGGAAATCGGAATTCCGACCCCAAAAACGTCGGAAATCGGAAATTTTTGAAAAAATAAAAAATATAATCAAATATTCTAAATATTTTAATAAGCTAAATTTTATATTATTATTCACAAAGATTAACTCAGGGTTTTTTGGACAAAAATCTGTTAACAAATCGCATTAAAAATTACAAAATTTTTCCCGGCGGCGCCTATCGGCACCGCCGGACCCCCCCTCCCCTCGCCCGTTCACCAAAAGTTTTTTGGGAAAAGCGCCGCAAAAAATTTGTTAAAAATCTGATTTTTGATCCCGAACGCACTGAAATTTACGATTTAAAGAAATTTAGCAAAATGTTCTTATTTTTGACCCCAAAATCTTATTTTTTGGCCTTGATATTCTTATTTTGAAAATTTTGAGATCGAAACCCTGGATTAACTATAAAAGGTATTTATCCCATTCACAGCTATTACATTTGACATGGGTTTCATCCGTTCGGATAAAATAGTACCACCAACTGCAAGCATCATCAAAAATTTTTTGGGACATTGAGCTAAAAATAGTTTATTTTAGAGTGAGCGGGACCGGGAATTTTGGGCAAAACCGGGACCGGGACTTGCCGGGACCGGGACCTCGATTTTCGTCCGGGACCGGGACAGGGAACCGGGACCAACCGGGAATTTTTGAAAATTCAAAAAAAAATTTAAAATTTAAAAAAATTCAAATTTTAATTTATTTCAAGTGTAAATAATACAAAATTAATTTTTATATTGCTATTTATTTTATAAATCCAAAAGTTAAAGCTAAATTAAATTAATGAAAATTTTCAAATCGAATTTACTTCAGTTATTTCAAACAATTAATCATTTTATGACTCAAATGATCGAATATTATTAGCAATTCAGATTTGCTTTTCACATCACTTTTTTCGGCGCGCTTTTTCCAAAAAACTTTTGGGAAAGAAAGGGGGTCCGGCGGTGCCGATAGGCGCCGTCGGGGAAATTTTGAAAATTTGAGTGTGATTTGTTTACAGATTTTCAACAAAAAAGGTTGGTTTTTGGGATTACTATGCTCAATTTGTACGGATTTTCTTTAAAAAATGATAAAATATGTCTCAATAAAAAAAACTATGAGCAATCATATTTATAGGAAACATATATTAATTCTTTTTTTAAATTTTTTCCTTTGACTTCAATTTTCATCAGTAATTTTTCACTCAGACCCCCATTCTTACCAGTGCTTGTTTTTCCCGGTTCCCCTATCGGGACCGGGACCTGAGCTTTTCAATATCCGGGACCGGGACCTCGGATGACCGGGAATTCCCGGCCCGGTCCCGGTCCGGCTTCACTCTAGTTTATTTCATTTGAAAACAAAATAAAATAGAAAATGTATATCAAAAATTTCGGAAATCGGAATTCCGACGTCCAAAATTTTTTCGGAAGTCGGAATTCCGACTTCATGCAACTAAAGCAATACAAATGCACGAAAAGACGCATAAAGAAAATAAGACAGACTATTCGCATGGGTAAAACTCAGAAATATGCAACCAAAGATTGTAAAACACATTTTCGCGATCGCCGAAACGTTGGCGCCAAATGAATTCAGGGAAGTAAGTGTCGTATGTCTCAGTTTTGTTGCCAAACTGCTGTTTAAAATTTCTTTTCAATTTCTTCCACATTGATTCGACATTCTGAGTATGTGCTTGGCGGTTGGCGGGATTGATAAAATTTTGGCTGTGATTATGAATGTGAATTTTGACGAAAAATGAATTTTCGACTTTTTGTTCGAATTCGGGTCCGGGGTTCGGAATTGGTCGAAATGGATGCCAGATTCGTGCTCAGCGTACCTATAAACCCCTAGAAACATGTTTTTAAGACTTGAAAATTTTGAAAAATTTTTCAAAAAAGGTGTCATTCCATCTAAACTATTACCAAATTGTATTTTAAAGGGAAATTTTCTCAATTTTTATGGATGTATGTGTCAGCCCCAAAAAAAAACACGGGGTCCGTAAACCCCGTGCACGGCTCTGCCCCAGTCCGATCTCTACTGTTCATCTATGGAATTTACTTAGTATGATGTTTTTTATCATTGGACATTTTTACAAAATTTTACACTACTTTTTTTAAACAAATATTTGTCTCTTAATAGGGAGAAGTGGAAAAGTGTTGTGGCCTATGATTCTTTCCGTCTTTCATTTTAAACGTCGGTGATCGATTGATTCTCTATACCGCTTGTTTTCCTTTTAAATTGGCCGATTGTTTTATACTGGTGTTTTACTATTCACATTGGCCTTTCTATTTGATTTTTTTGGACTAGGGATGGCATTTTTAGGCAAAACATCACACAACCTAAATTTTTTAACGAATAAAGACTTTTTGGCGCTACTTTAAAAAAAACAATTTTGAAAATTTTTTGCACTTTTTTTTGGTCTAATTTTTACTTGGTTTCAGGACATTTTAAACAAAAAACTTGAAAAAAATAGACCAAAAGTTCAAAAAATTTAAAAAATTGTTCTCTTTTAAAGTAGCGCCGATTTTTTTACAATCAATTTGCCAAGAAAAAAAATATACCTAATTATAAACTCGCCTTACAAATTATAAACCCTGGGTCTGTATCGTTTCGGCGCCGCCGTTTCGGCGCCAGCCCTTGTTTTTGGACTATAACTTTTTTTGTTGTCGATCAAATCTAACAATCTTGGTATCATTCGAAAGCTGAACATGTTTAGAAGCTATTTCTAAGCTATTGCTTCGCGATTAGACAATTACCAAAAAAGTTATAACATGAAATTCCAAAAAAGTCGAAATTTTTGAGTTTTTTTCTTAATAACTTTTTTAGAAGCTAAAATTTTTGTTTGTTTTTTGTAAGGCTAATAGAGCTTCTGAAGGGCTTTAGAATGATACCAAGATTATTAGATTTGGTTGTCAAAGAAAAAAGTTATAGTCCAAAAACAAGGGCTGGCGCCGAAACGGCGGCGCCGAAACGACCTAGTCCCATAAACCCTAAACCAAGTGGAAATGTTTTTTCGTGCTTATATGAGTGTACATTAATTTTAGGAATTAACTAAAAAATAATATCCCTATTTGTTCTCCAAAGTATTTATCCAATATTATGTCTTTTTTTGACGGCTTACTCCATTTTCTACGGATGTTATTTGAAGTGGTGTATTACTGGTGGATGGGTGCACTAAAAGCCATCCCATTTCTCCGAGTGTTTCCTCGCAAATCTTTGAATGGTCGGGTTGTACTGATCACTGGCAGCGGGTCAGGACTTGGGCGTTTAATGGCTATAAAAGTTTGATACTGAAGTTTCATCTAAATAGGATGGATTTTGCAGTTTGCAAAGTTAGGCTCCAAAATTATCCTTTGGGATGTTAACGAACGGCTGAACACCGAGACGAAGCAACTTTTGGACGACTTGGGCATTGTGGTCGAAATTGACAAAAGTTATTTTTAAAAATTTTGCCCCATTTTTTCAGTCTTTCGCTTATACGGTCGACCTCAGTGACAGAGAGGCCATTTATGCAGTTGCTAAAAGGGTCAAAGAAGAGGTCGGTGACTTGGATGTCCTCGTGAACAATGCCGGCATTGTTTCGGGCCGTAAAATCTTCGACTGTCCCGACCAATTGATGGAGAAGACAATGGCAGTGAATTGCACTTCAATGTTCTTCGTACGTTCCTTCACTCCTTCTCATGTCCCACTTTCGCTTGGTTAAGACCGTTAAGGCATTTTTGCCTGCAATGATCGGACGGCGACAGGGACACATCGTTAACATCGCTTCGTTGGCGGGTGTTGCGGGAATCAATGGACTCGTTGATTAGTGAGTTCCTCATGTCCTATTTTTTTAGCAAACATTGTATTTAACGAATTCCGTTTGTTTTTTTATAGCTGTGCCAGCAAATTCGGCGCTGTCGGTTTCAGCGAGGCACTGAGGTTGGAAATGGCAGATCTTGGAGTGCCGATCACAGTGACAACGGGTGAAAACCAAATGATTATAATAAACGATAAGGAACGTCCCTTTTTATGACTTTCTTCGTCAGTTTGCACCTATTACATCAACACTGGGATGTTCAACGGTGTTCGATCGTACAGCTGTCTCTTCCCCATTCTGAGGCCTGAATACGTTGTGCAGCGAATTGTGCACGCGGTCGGTGAATTTAACAGATTAATATTTTTCCAAGGGTTTGGTAAGGGGGCGAAGTCGGCGCGGAAAATATTCATAAGCTTAAGCTTTTTTGAAATTTTCACAAATTCAAGCCATATTAATTTTCTGAATAATATCCGTCGGAGTCGCCACGTTCGGCGCGATGGAATCGGCGATTGGACGGGCGACGTTTGGATGCTGCTGCTGACCATTTGTTTGGGCTGATTCGATTCCACAATTTGAGTGAAGCGTTTGTTGGCAGTGAATTTGGCAAAAAGTCGCGACCTTTCCCAAATTATCATAACGAAAGCAACATATTAATTTTAAATTCCAACGCCAAATTACAAAGAAACATTTTCTCTGTCTTCAATTTCTTCATTTCCTTTCTTTTCAATTCCAAAAATTTATCGTTTCAAATACACCCCTATTTTCCCAGCGTCGCTGGTATGAGCAAAAAAAAAGGTCGTTCGGGCGAAAGTTTTTCAAAAATACCACCCCTAAGAATCGGGCGAAAAATTTTCAAAAATACACCCCTAAGAATCGGGCGAAAAATTTTTAAAAATACACCCCTAAGAATCGGGCGAAAAAATTTTAAAAATACACCCCTAAGAATCGGGCGAAGAATTTTCAAAAATACACCCCTAAGAATCGGGCGAAGAATTTTCAAAAATACACCCCTAAGAATCGGGCGAAAATTTTTTAAAAATACACCCCTAAGAATCGGGCGAAGAATTTTCAAAAATACACCCCTAAGAATCGGGCGAAAATTTTTTAAAAATACACCCCTAAGAATCCGATGACTCTTCGGGATAAATCTGCAAATTTGGCACTGTTTTTGGCCTTCCCCGGTGTTTTGTTCAATTGTCACTTTGTTGACGAGGACCCTGGGTAGTGGTGTTAATTGTAAACATATGGCCATGACTGTGTTTATTTTCTGACAGCAAATGTCCGTACTCCTCCCCACCCCTCTCTTTACACCAGTAGCCAGTAAATCTTACAATATTTTGTTTTTCCTCTTTTAGGTGCTCATTGATGCCGACGAACTTTTTTTGCCTTGGGTAGCCAATGTTGTGGTCGCACTGAAAGGGTTTTCCCCCTATTTTTATGACTGATTAATATAGTAACAAACCAATGCCTTTTCAGGTTTTTACCAGCCAGGGCGGTTTATGTAATCGCTGAATTTTTTGGCTTCAATCGTTCGATGGAAACTTACACGGGACGAAACGGTAACGCACAGCTTGTTAAAGCAGCGTAATAACGGAAAAACAAATAACGAAATGAACTTAAGGACCATTATTATTTTGACTCAAAAAACTTTCTCAATTTAAAATGCACCGATTATTCTTTCAATTTTTTATAAATTTTTATTTTCAAATAAATAATTCAAATTTTGTTTGTTGAATATCAGTTGCTAAATTTCACCTAATCAGCGTGTTCATTTAATGATGACGTGACGCGTTGAGGAATTGTGGGCAAAAACATTGGCTTTTGGCCATTTTTTCTTGCCGCAACAGCATCAACCCCTTCAACAGCGGAGCCATTAGATGGAAGAAGACGGAGGGAGGCCAAATTCACTAACAACACGACGGGGGGAGGGGAAGACAAAAGATGGGAGGGATACGAATGGGGTGGGCGGATTGGAAGAAGATGAGTGAGAAAAATGGAGGAAATGGACGAAAAAGGGGCACAACGACGGGCGAATTGGGAATTGGACTCGGAAGGTAAATGGCCTAAGGAGCAATTTGATGCATTTGGGAAAATGGGCAAATAATTGTCAGACGAAAGGAATGGTGTGGAGGAGGAGGGGAAAAGGGATGGAAGGGAATGGGGGGGCGGAGGGATACGCGTGTTTTTTTGTTTTGTTTGGGCCTGCTGTTTTAAGGGATAGAGCGAAGAAGAACAAACGCGGGATTCATTTGGGGAAGAAGCAAAAGGAACAAACGGCGCATTTAAACACTTTGAGGGCGTGGGATTGGCGTAGGACACAAAAAAAAATTTGTTGCCGGAAGGAAGGAACTACAGAAAAAAGCATCACCCGACGGACGCCCAAATGACCCAATTGCCCTTTGGGGGCTAATATAAATGAATAATTATCCTTCGCCCTTTCATTCATTCTTATGAGGTTATTACGTCCTTTGGGCCTTTTCATGCCATTGCCTAAACAAACAAACGCACATTAATAATAATCCTATTTTAATTGGTGATGTATTCCAATTTAAATTTGTCTTTTGCCTCTTCCGTCCGTCCGTTGGTCCGCCGCGTGCCGTCGTCCGTTTCCATTCGCCAAAATATTCTCCAAGGGTCCGTCCCTCTGCCAAAAGCATTCCGTCCCTTAAGGGCGTCTCCCAAAGCACAAATGTTTTTCTTCGCTTCCACCGCCAAAGTTTATTTCCAAATTTCTCTCATCATTTCTCCGCATAATTCCACGTCCGCAATCAATTGGATGATCACAAAATAATCCCCCCTTTTTCATACATTTAAATGTTATTATTTTCGGAATAATTCGGCCGTGCCTTTCAATTATGGCGCCTGTTGCCAACTTTTTGAGTGCCATTTGGACAAAAGTAATTAAAATTCGGGCAAACGCATCTTCGGATTAGAACAACGGATGCCAAAATGGACGAAAGCGAACGGAAAGAGGAGAAGCGAATCGGCGGTTTGGGGAAAAGGGAGCAAAAGTTGGAGAACAACGGAGGAAAACGGCACAAGGGCGGCAACTCGGAATTGATACCGGTGAGCACTCATTAATTTGTTCATTAATTAATTAACTGATTAACTATTAATCCGCAAACATTCGCTTCAATGCTTCGCCCAAATGACCCAAACTTTGACTTTCCCCTTTTGCTGGTCACTGCTCTTGTCAATTAGTTGCGAGATTGAAGAAGCCATTGGATGGGCGGGGGGCTTCAATTTTGCAGAGGTTGCCTCAGGCAACCCAAACTCCCCTAAGGAAGGATTTGTATTTGGGAATGAAACGCCGTCGGAGGGTTCATTCTCATTTTGGCTAAAGATGGATTATGGGAGAGACGAAGGAGGAGGAGAAAGTGCGCGGACAGAAGGGCTAATTCGGGAATGGAAGGGAGGGCATAAAATTGGTAGAAGAGACGGAAATGACTGAACAGAAAGCTGAACACTTTCATCTGAGCGAACGGACGGACAATTCGCTGCAAGGAATGGGCTGTTTTGAAGCAATGGACTTTGCAGATGACCGAAGCGTTGGAGAAGCTGTCCGAAAGCACTTTTTAAATTTTAATGATAATAATTTCTTTTGGTTTTAATTGAGATTAAGCGGTTGTTTTTTCCTCCAAAGAAGAAATTCGGAGACGGAGAAGCCGAATTCACCCGCCGCTGCTAATAATCATCACAAACACAACCGTGTCGAGAAATTAGCCTGAGTCCGACCGACCTCTCCGACATTTAAATAAAGTTTAAAAAGAAAAAGTTCAAAGAGCCAATTGTCCCAAGAGTAGTTCAATTATTAATTTTAGTTAAAATTATTGGGTGGGGGACACTATAGTCTGGCCGGTATAGTCTGAGCCAAGTTTAAAGCATCATAACTTTTTTTTTCTCAGCTGGCCAAATTTTATGAATTTAGAAACATTCGAAAGCTCTACATGTTTAGAAGCTTTTGATAAGCCATTTCTAAGCGATTTAACAGCTTATAAAAAAGTTGAAACATGAAGACTACCAAAAAGTCAGAATTTTTGCTTAGAACTTTTTTATATGTCGGTATATCTTTGTATTTTTTGGAAAGCCAATAGAGCTTGTTAAGAGCATTCGAATGATACCAAGTTTATTGGATTTGGTTCACAAATAAAAAAGTTATGATGCTCTAAACTTGGCTCAGACTATACCGGCCAGACTGGCGGCCAATTGGCCCACCGATCGGAGGCAAAAGGCGCCCGTCCTTTGCGGACATCACTTCACTTTGGTCACTCTTCTTTCTTCCAGCCTTTTTGCTTATCCTTCGGGATTGACCAATTCTGACAGTTATATCCTTATGAAATGCCGAAATCTCAGATGGATTGGGTTAATGAGTGAAAATTGGCATTTAATTTATGTTTAATTATTAATTAGTCTTTTTTGGGTTGTTCGGACTCGGAGCGAACCAAACGAGTGAAGAAAGCTTTTGCCCCTAACCCTCCGTCAGTTTGCATTGTCTCCAATTAAGAGTGGTTGTGTCTTTGGTGGGATTCGTTCATTGTTTGTATTGGCATTTTTTTTGTCTCCCGGCGAATTTTGGCCATTTTTTGTGTACATAAATCATTTCTTTGTGAGAAAAACAAAAATTACAAACGGAGTTTAATTATTGAAAAATATTTATGAAAAAATTTATTTAGACCAGCAAATGTTTGCCTTTTTGGGTGAAGTCCACTTGAGAAAAGAGAAAAATGACATGGCCAAAAGATTGACCAACCCATCCAATTCTTTTTGGCCATTTGTCACAGCACTAACTTTTGGCTCTGTTCTGACGAAAATAGTCACTTCTTTAATGAGCCATTTAAAACATTTACACTTTCAAAATTCTTTTGTTTAATTCGTTTAAATTTTTTCTTTTCTACCGAATGCCAAATTCCCTTGGTATTATTGGCACTGTTTCTCTGTTCATCCCCCTCCCTCCCTTCCCCCTCTTCCACTGACAAACATTTCACCGACTCCCCTTTTGTGTCAAAATTAAAATTCAACCGACCCAAAACCCTTCAGAATGTATTCAAATGCCCACGGCATTGTCAACCATTTCACTTATGCTAATTCAAGTGCCTTTTGCTGATGCCGTTGACAGTCTTTGGCTGAATGTTATTTTCAATTTGTCATTTTCAGATATTTTACTTTTATTTTATGCCTTTATTTTCACTTTCCAAAATACCGTCACCATTTTTTCGTCGGAAATGCACAGATCACAAAAATTCAGTTGTTTCAGGGCAATTGCCATTGGAAGAAAAAAGAAATGGAAAAAGTGCCGAAATGCGAGACATAAAAAGGGTGAAAATTCAAGGAAAATTTAAACAAATGCCGAAATGAGACACGGGAAAAAGGGTGAAATTCTCCAAAAATTATCTTTTCTTACACAGTCAAATGTCCTTTGAATTTTATGTGTGTATTTTTAGGCGTTAAAAAAGCACAATTTCCCCCTCCCCCTCCATCATCACCAACAAATGTTTGTCTGACGGATCTTTCCAATGCCAAAAGCACGGGCAAAACACTGACTGACCATCAGCGGCATTCATTCATTCATTCCCCCGGGGAAAGAGAGTGTCCAAAGAATGGCATGGCATTTCTTGGAATAGCCGGCGTGGGGGGGGGGTAAGTCGAGGATAATACGGCGGAGGGGGGTGGGGGGCGGGGAGTGCCGATGCCGCCTCTGCAAAAAGGTCTCCCCGAGAGTGACCGGTCCCCGGGGCGGGGATGAGCTGCGATATCACGCGACCCTTCCCTTTTTCAAATGGCCATTGGATTTGTCAGGGCCAATGGTCAAACAGAAAAAAACACACAAATGGTGAACAATTCCATATAAATTAGCGTATTTTCCTTTTAAATTAATCAAATGCCTTTCGCTCATTTGTCTTAATTGCCGTCCTTTCGCAGATTTACACGGAATGGGCCAATCGCCTTTTGTTGGCTGCCAATTTGCCGCCACTGACGGATTTGTCGGGCGAACTTTGTATGCCGCACAAGTTAATTGCGCTCATCCACTCAATCAGTCAGCGCAAGATTAACAAATGTTTTTTATTTGCATGGCATTTTTCCTCCAAATAAATAATAAAATTTGCCTTGGGGCATTTAATGGAAAAAATAAAATGGGAAAATACACTTTCGGATTGGAACTGAGCAAATCATCGCTTTTTTTTGATCAGATAATTCCAAGGTCGTCCTTCTGTTCCATGTTCCATCTCCTTCTTCTCCCATTTCCCCCCATTTTCAGCGTTTGAATTCCAAAAAGTGCCCAAAGAGAAATTAGTCGCGCTCCTTTCGGACGACGACCCGGTAATTAATTAGTTAATTAATGAACAAAGCAAAAGCTGAAGAAAATCTCTGCAAATTGATCAACGCTTCGCAATTTTCAGCTGATCAGCATCAAACGGAGCTTGGCCTATTTGCAACAGATCGGCGTCCCAGAGATTGACTCGGTTCAGCCAAAAGGTGGGCAAAATGTGCCGCTCTGTTTGCTGCTGTTGATTGACTTTTGGACTGTTTCTGTCTCTTCGTTCGATTTGTCCGCTTCTCTCCCCTCCCTTTTTTTCTTCCTTCCGCTTCCTTTGCCTTCTCTGTCCATTCGCGCGTCTTTTAAATCCCCCCGGGCTTTTCGCTTTGCCCTACAAAAAAAGAAAGTGCCGAACATTGGTGACAGCAGTTAATGGTCAACCAGCCGAATAAGACATACAAACATCCTTCCCTTCCCCCTTCCTTTTCTCCCTCCCTTTTTCTCCCCTCTTTCTCCTCTCTCTTTCCCCCCTTCCTTTTCTCCCTCTCCCTCTTTTCTCCCCTCTCCCTCTTTTCTCCCTCTCCTCTTTCCCCCTTCCTTTTCTCCCCTCTCCCTCTTTCCCTTCCCCCTTCCTTTTCTCCCCTCTCCCTCTTTCCCTTCCCCCTTCCTTTTCTCCCCTCTCCCTCTTTTCTCCCCTCTCCCTCTTTTCTCCCCTCTCCCTCTTTCCCCCCCTTCCTTTTCTCCCCTCTCCCTCTTTCCCTTACCCCTTCCTTTTCTCCCCTCCCCCTTTTCTCTCCCCCTTTTCTCGCGCACTTTCCTTTCCCCCTTAAAAGCGGGTATTTTCTTTTCGCTTTTGAATTTTAGATTTTCCTCTTCTGTCTTTCTCTTCCCAAATGCCCTTTTGTCCGTCCGTTCGTTGGCATTGTTTAAAATGTATGAATTTGTCATTCATTTTTCTCATATTTCCCCCCCCCCACTCTTTTTAATACCATTTATATTCCTCAATTTCCTCCCCTCGCCATGTCCAAATTGTCGCTTTCCCTCCTATACCTTTCACTTTTTCTTTTTTTCGCAAACATTACACTTTGCTCATTCACTTTTGTTCAGCTTACCACCAAGTTTTATCAGCAATTTGGACAAACAATTCGCTGATTAATTCCAGAGAATGCTGCTGCTGATAATAATAAATAGGTTTTTGCATCGGTGATTCATCCCCCGTCTAATTAATTTCCCATTTGTTTGCCTCGTGTTCCTCCTCCTCCCCTCCTCCTCTTCCTTCTCTTCCTCCTCTTCCTCTCCTCCATTTTATTCCTCCCCTCCCTCCAAACAGCTAAATTTATTTTTGAACACTTTCGCATTTTTCAATTGGCCATTCCCTACGAATTTCCCTCCCCTTTTGATTTGTGAGTCGGAAAATGAGTGACTCTTTTCGAATGCTGTTGGACATTCCTCCCTCCATTGGCTTCGCTTTTCTTTCCGCTGCTTCTGATCCATCTTCAATCACTCATCAAATGGCATAATTGCCTAATTCGCTTTTTTTAAATTAATTTATTTTTGGCTAAATATCGGCGGCTTTACCGCATTTCCTTCTCTTCTTCTTACTCCTTGTCTAAAAATAATAAAATTCAAAATTAATTCGTTTTATTGTCTTTTACTAATTAGTCCATCCCACCCCCTTTAGTAATTTTCTCAAAAAACTCCTTTTCCTCTTCTGTTTTCTTTTCCTTCTTCCGTCCGTTTCGTCCGTTTGCTGTTCCTTTTTTGTCCCTTCGGTCACAGGTCATTTCCATTCGTTCGTTCTTTTCATCATTCACCGCTTTATCACTTTTCTTTTTTTGTCTTTGGCACTGTTTCTTTTTTCTTTTCGTCGCGAAAGTGGTGAACCCACTGAAAGGTATTTGTTGTGATGATAAAGGAGGAATCATCTTGCAATGAATGTTTGAGCTGAGTGAGGAGTTGAGGCAAATCGGGGGGAGAGAGAGTGGGGGGAGGAGGGAAGGGGAGGGATTGCGATTTGCGATGAGATGGGATGAAATAAGAGGGGGGGGGGGATGGATTAGGACGGATTACCCCTCTCACATTCCTTTGTTTCCTCTCACTTTTACACTCACTGCGTCGAGATCATATCGCAAAATATCCTCGGGAATTTGTTGATTTTCCATGGAACAAGCAAACAGTTTGATCAGTTGCATCTCGGAGAGTCAAAAACAAATTCTTTCTCCTTTCTGCTGGTGTTGTACAAAAGTCGCCGACTCTGCCCGAAATACAATTCATCACCTCCGCTATCACCTAATCATCATCACCATCATCATTAATGGCCCATTAGCGGTGGTTGGGTTGGATGATGACCTTTCCCTGTCACCGCAATCGGCAGGCCCTAAAGGGGCGCGTTTATCTGATTCATCGTCCACCATCGTCGATCCCCCCCCCCCACCCCTCCGATCGTTACGCCCCATTCGCTGCTTCCCCCTCCAATTGCGCTGATCAGCCAAAGGGTCCCTTCTCCCACCCATTCGTTTCGCTGCAAATTCAGTTGTTGTCGTTTCTGCCCTTTTTTCTTTGTACTTAATTTATTCAAATGACCCATCGGAAAGTCAAATCCCAATTGATCAGTCCGTTCCCCGCCATTCTCTCCCCAAATTCTTCCGCCCCACTAATTTTGCTCTGATCATCCGCATTAGCCACTCCCACGAAGCTAATTAATGATCCTTGTCCCTCTCTCGTAACATAAATCCAATCCGAACCATTCCATAAATCTGCCGGGATCAGCGACCATCTTCTTCCTATACTCCTTCTCCTCTCACAGTCAGTCATTTGTTGGTTCTGCAAATTCCAATTCAATCAGCCAATTGACCAACAATCAGTAATGACTCTGCTAATTATCCTCCTTTTGCATAATTTGCTAATTGGACGGCTTCTTCCAACTTAAAACCTTTTCCTTTTCTGAACATCTTTCAAATTTGGCTTTTTTGCACGATCACTGATCAGAGTGAGTTATCGCTGTGCAATCATTCCCCTCGACTCCCCTCTAAAGTTTGAATTTTGTCCCTTTATTTTGTCCAATTAACGACATTTGCGCTCCATTGACCAGCAAAGCGCCGATTGAGTGAATAGGCGCGTCAATTCGTTGCTTGTTTCGCTTCATTTGACTTTATTCCCTCCCTTTTTGCTGCTCTCCCAACAAATGTTAGTCCAAAGAAGCAGAGATTAGTGACAATTTTAAAGAATTGAAATACTTGGCTTTATTTATTATATAGCTTATACTGTGTGATACTTTTTTATTCATTTATGTATGCTAAATGTGACGGCGTTTGTTTTTGTCCATAATTTAATGGGTGAGAGACCACCCAAATTGGGAGGAGGGGGGGGGGGACGAGGGGGGAATAAGCGAATGCGATTTACTGATTCACACCCCAACAGCACGGACAGTGTTTTGGAAACGTCATTTTCCAACGAAACAAGCCAATTCTCTCATATGCAGAAAAATGCATTTGTGGATTTTGCTTAAATGGCTGTTTTTGTGATCTGATCAGTTGGACCAGTTTATTCATGAGTTGATCATTCGAACAGATTCTTTTTGGGTATTGGGAAATGTTTAGCTGATCATCCGGTGGGACTGTTTTTGTTGTGTTGGTCTCTGCTGCTGGTGAATTGTTTTTTACGAGCTGATCAATTGTCCCGCTTTTTCGTGTGGTGTTGAATTGTCTGTTCATTTGCTTTTTTGTCTTTCAGACATTCGTAACGGTCATCTTGGTGTCATTCTGTTTTTGCTTTACCATTTGTCATGCCATCACTCCGTTTGCCAACATCGCTTGGCCCAACAACGCGCTGCCGTTGACCAACAAAAACGCCTTGCCAATCACCAGCAGCGAGTTTTGCTCATTAATTCTTCTCCAATCCGTCCGATCGGTCGTCTTTCCCCCGCTTTCTCTGCTCACTCTTCGCCTTTTGCTGCCCATCGGCCCCGTTCCAATTGCGCAACAACGCTCAGTTCGCATTCGTCTGGGTACAGCAGCACATGCCAAACAACCGCCAGCTCATCGACGACGCCAAGCAGTAACAGAAACAACAGCAACAGGGGGAAGGAGAAAGAGCAGTTCGGAACAAAAGAAGAAGAGGAGGAGAGATTGGTGGGAGATGATTGATTGACTCACATGGCATATTTAAGAGGATTTTAAATAAAATTAATTTGCCGAAGAAAAAATGTACTAAAAAAAGAAAGGAGCAAAAAAGCTTCATGGTAAATGTTTTCTGTTCATTTCCATTTATCTTTTTTCTTTACTTTTCTCTTATAATTAGTGCCAAATTTTCCCCATTTCTCCAATTTTCTTACGCACCTTTTTTCGAGTTAAGAAAGACCAGCAGCAACCCAAAAGTTCGCATCGCGAAAAGCGTCATCACCAGCCGTTGGAAACTCATTATCATTCAACAGTTGCCGACTCATTGGCACATAAAAGTGCCGGGAGGAAAATGCCACCCGACTCATCGGTGGCACCGACGGAAGGCATCGAAAAGGGGGACGGGGGAGAAGAAGCCAATCAGCGACTGATCAGCGGAAACACGCGAATTACGAGGTGAGGGAAACACTCGAAGAAAGAAATACATTTTGTTCTCTCCGTTTTAATTGATTTCCGGGAATTTTAATTAATTCCCTCTCGGAGAAATAATGGCCAATTGCCCACCCATTCATTCCCTTGGGCAACCCGCGGCGCTTTCTCATTTTATCGGTCACTTCGGATTCCAATGGCCATTGGATTACCCGACAATGAAATTCAAGTCCGGCACCGTCCTTAGCTCTTCCCTTCTGCTTGCGTTTTATGTAAATGCCATTCCCATTTTAAGGGTTGGGTTTCAATTAAAATTTTTCTTTCTTTTTTTTTGAAAATTTTACTTAATTTTCCGTCCGATTCTTCAAATTCCTAAGAATTGCTGCTTCCCCCCATCGGAGTGCCCTTAGCGTGCCCCGAATTTCCGCCGTGTCTTCCAAACGTTGCTCCATTGTCTCCACAAGGCCCCCGAGTGAAGCGGCACAGCCAAAGGCAGTGGGCACAAACGGAAGCCGATTGGTGCCACCAGCAGCGAGTCGAAGAAGCACAACGGCACAAAGTGCCAATGGTTCAGCGGATGATCCAATCGGCGGAGGTGACATGACGTCCCTTTCCATGCCACTTACCTTCCTTCCTTACACTCTTCCTCCTTTTCCCTCTCCAATTCTTCCAATCGCTCTGTCTCTTTCTCTCTCACCCTCTTTGTTTTTTCAATCCATCCCACTCTTTCTCTCTCCCCTCTCCAATTCTTACAATTCCTCCCTCTCTTTCTCTCTCGCCCTCTTTGTTTTTCCAATCCCTCCTCTTCCTTACACTTTCGTCCCTCCCTCTCTCCTTTTTTCATTGCTTCTTTCCCTCATTTTTACATGTTTCCCTCTTCCGATTAATGACGCGCAACGAATTCGTGTCCCCGTCTGTCTATGCTTTCTCATCCCTTCCTTTGGCTCCCTTCCTCATCATCACCACCAACATCATTCACATCATTATGGATGAGTTGGGTATGGATGAGTTGGGTATGGATGAGTTGGGTATGGATGAGTTGGGTATGGATGAGTTGGGTATGGATGAGTTGGGTATGGATGAGTTGGATATATGGATGAGTTGGGTATGGATGAGTTGGGTATGGATGAGTTGGGTATGGATGAGTTGGGTATGGATGAGTTGGATATATGGATGAGTTGGGTATGGATGAGTTGGGGGTGACTCGAATTAATGGGGAAAAGTTTGGAATAGAAATGTGTCAAATAATATGATTTTGAATGAATGGAAATTTGAGAAGCTGCTGAAAGGGATGAGAAGTTTTTTTTTTGGCTTCATTCACTCACTTACTCATCCGCTCTTCTTCTCACCTTTATTTGTCCCCTGCTGATCCCTTTGAATGATTCTCTCCTAATCATCTCAAAATCGGCTTATGCAAATGAATTCAGCAACAGATCGTGCATTCATTGCCTTTGGCATTGGCATTTCTCAATCACTTGTCTGATCACTCCCACCCTTCCATTTCTTCATCATTTTCTTTTCCATGCCATTCATTATCTCCCCTATCACCCCTTTTAGTTGACTTTGTGTCCCCAACTTTGACTGCCAGTCGCATTTGTCCGCAATTTTCGACTGTTTTGCCACCGGCGAGGCGACACCTTCGCGCACCTGAGGGGATAAACAAAAGAAGCAGCATCAGCAGAAACAACGAGCAAAACGATGACGGAAAGAAAGGAGAAACGCCGGAGGGGTAAAAAGAGGGGAAAAAGGGGGGAAATTAATGGACAAATGGGAAAAAGGGAGAGGGGAGGGGGATGATAATGAGGGTGTACTTTTATTTGAAATTGTCATCTTTTAATTTGCAGGTACTCATTCCCTCATCTTTTGCCCCCCCCCCCCCAATTCAAACCAAAATTCAAGCCAATTACCCCCCTCCCCACCCTTTTCCCTTTCCCTTTGGCCCATTCCATTTTCACACAGATGTTATCTTCGAACATCCCTTTCTCGAGCAAAAGTGAAAAAATGTGGCCTCACATTTGTCAATGCAAAGCGATGGTTTTTTGGCATTTTCCCGGGGATCGGTCGGCGGTCTCTCCCCCGTCGTTTATCTGTTCCGATCATTGGCTAATCCATCAGCAGAAACACCTCCACAAATTGCCCCTTTAAGCACACCCGTGGAAGCGCCCGTCCCCCGCAATTTGTTTTTGCCCTCTCAACGGGACTCATCCGTCCCGCCGAGTGCCCTTCAGCAATTTGAGCCTCAAAAGTCCATTCTGAGACAGCCTTCGACGGTCAAAGGACGATCAAAGTCGGCGGCACTCCGAGCTCCGATCAATTCGATTAGCAGCAGCCGACCAATTAACGAACAGAGCGAACAATCGCCAAAAGTCAGTGCCGAATTCGATTGATAAAAAACCATCCAAATTTCAATCGGATTGTTTCAGCAGTCGGATCAGTGCCTTTCGTCTTCCTCCATACCTCAACCCTCTCAGCAGCAGCAATCAAATCAGCAAGCTTCTCCCCCCTCTGACGCTCTTCCCGCCACTCTCTCCTCCCCTCCGATTCTTTCGTCCCTTCCTCCGATCAGTGCCTCGTCGTCCCACCGAAATTCTCAGCTTAGACTTCCATTTGTGACCAAACCGGCACCCCCAAAACGGCATTGCTCAACAGTTATCAGAACAACGGCAGAAAGCAAGGAAACGGAAGAAGCAGAGAAAGAGGAGAGCGAGATGCGGTTATTATTTGGAGGGAGAGAAAAAGAGAGGAAAAAGGAAACGGTAAGAGAAAAAGAGAAAGAAATTAATTAAAGCAAATTAAAATTTAATTGGGTTATTTAACCAATGAAAGCCAAAGGGAACGAAACATTAGCCATTAAATACACAACACAAAATGGACATGAAAAGAAAAAAAGGAGAGAAAATGGAGGACAAAGTGAAAGTGTGGACAAACGGCGGAGGGAATTAGCGAAAAAAAGGGGGGAAAGAGTGGACAAAAGGGGCGAAAAGCTTAAAAAACAAATGAATTGGGCGGAGAGGGACAATAGACAGACACTTGAGCAGGCGAAAATAACGGAACAATTAAAATAATGATTCAATTTTATCCTTTGCTAATTGTCTGTCCATCGGCAAAATGCTTTTCGTTTTACGTTTATTACTTTTGACACGAGTGAGTCTGCTTTTCGTTGTTTTTGTTTTGAACCTGCCAAATTTTCGCAAATTAAAAAATCTCAAAATTCCTCCGACGCTTCCCTCGAGTCGGTCGGTTGTCACAAAGACTGCCCCCCGCCCACAATAATCTCTCCTCAAACACCAACTGCTGCCTCGGCTTTTGCTGGTCCCCCAAAGGGATTTTCGCCCGATTCCATTCGATTGGGCATTTTGGACACGGCTTATGAGCAGCACAGCACAAAACAGTTGGTCAGAGGCAATTCAAAGTGATCAGACGACGAGTAAAACGGGCAGCAGCAGCAGAAGAAGGGAAGGGAAAGGAAGGGGAGAGATTGTCGGATGACCGACCCATCCCCCGGGGGCTGTTTTGATATTCAATGATTGACGGACAAACAATAAATAAACAACACTTTGTGAAGATGCTTTCCCAAATACAATCGACACAACAAAATAATTCATTTAAGTGTAGAATTCAATTAAATCTCCATTTTCCGACAGATTTCCGTGCCAATTCCGCCCATTGGCCCCCTTTCATCGCCGGCGGCAGATCAAAGCTACATAATGCCAACACCGCCCAAAGCGAAGGACGGCACGCACCATCAGCAGCAGAAGCAACAAAATGGGGACAGCAGCAGTAAACCCAACCACAACAGCACCAACAAGTGGGAATAATTGTAGTCTAATTAGTAGGGCTAATTAATGTCATTACCGCCGGTCGTTTTTAGGCTAATTGTCCGTTTAAGGAAAGCGACGCCCGTCTCAAAGTCACTTCTGCTGGCGCCCTCTTCATCCGCCAACAGAAGGGCAACTTCGGTGACGACTGTTGGCACATTTCAGTCAATGAGCGGAAGAGTTGGGACACAGCAACGGCAACAAATGCAAATGAGTGTGACCAGCAACTGTTCGGATTGTTCAGTGCGAAGCGGAGAGACAGCAGCAGCGAAAAGGAGCACAACGAACGGAAGGACGGGCGGACGAAGTCAAAGCAAACAACAGCAGATGAACACGTCGCAAAGTTCGAGCAGTTCAACTGAGGGATGGATAAAAACGGCGGCACAAGTAAAAAAGGTGGAGAAGGATTTTGATGGAGAAACCCATTTGATACTGTAGCATTATTTGGGTTATGCAACCAATTCTAAATTAAGCCATGCCAACCTCCGCTGCAACTGATGACCACAAGTTCAAGCAATTTATGTTCCGGCATAAAAACGGCAGCCTCCGGCAGAACGGCCAATTATTCTGACAAGAAATTTTCAAGCAGTGCTTCTGAAAAGAAAGCAACGGCACAACAACAATTGGAAATGAAAGCGGTGAAAAAGGAGGAGAAAGAGGAGGAGGAGGAGAAAGTACAGAAAACAGCAAAAGAACGGGGGAAATGCCAAGCGGCGAATTCTCCGCTAATGACGGTAAAGCATGAGATTTGTGACGAAGCTTCAGTGCATCACACATTTTAATTGTTCAGGAGAAGAAGCCAATTATGGCCGTCAAAGGCATTTCAGTGCTTTCGGGCGGAACTACGCCACCGGCACAAAAAGGAGGGCCCTCTCAGAGCGGCGGAGGGCGTCCGTTGTCGGCGGACTCCGACTCGGAGAGTGCCAAGTCATCATCAATGGTTGGCGAATCGCGACGCAATCACCACACGGTGGTCGGCGTGGTCAGTCCGATGCAGCACCAACAGGAGACGACGTTGGAAGGAACAGTGAGAGCGAATTGTACCGAAGAGGGAGGAGAAACAGCAGAGAATGATCAGCCGATCGGAGAGAAACGGCACAAAGGCAATTAGGATGGCACCGTTGGCTTTGATCAGTGAACAATTTCAGACAGAACATCTGAGAATGAAGAACCAATTCCGGTCGAAAACCCACACGATCAGTCCAAAAAGGGCAATTCGAAAACGACTAAAACTCCGTCGCCGACGCCACTTTTTCCGAATGAATCTCCGCAAAAAAGGTCCAAATTGGCTAAATCAGTGCCGACAAAACGGTTGATCATCTCAACATTGGCAACACAAAAATCGCCCGGAAGAGCCAAGCAGGGCAAAGAGGAGGACAGTTGCAAAGTGCCAACGGCTGAAAAATGCCGTGGCGAGGAGTGCCCTTCCCCGTCAGTACCACCGCCAATGGCACCGACAAAACTGATGAGTGTGCTCAGGGAAGAGCAAGGTGAGGACGAAGATCATTAGGGAAAGTTAATGGGCATGGACTAACGAACACCAATGCCAAAAACGGCCATGGTTTAGTGATTCATTAGCGGATGCAGCAGCAACCGAAAAAACATAATGAGGCAATTCTTAGTGATAATAAAATAAAAAACAATATAGTTTTAAATAAAAAGTTCAGTTGCAAAAAAGTAGGCATGATGCGCAACAGTGCACCTTTGACTCGGAGAATTCTCTAGCACGGGAATTGAAGGAGAATCATAAATGGAAAGTGACCAGTAAAATTTTTACGTGCCTTTCTATGAAAAACAATAATTCGCTAATTAGTGAAATCCTCTGTCCATTCGATTCATCGGAGCGGATGGGAGAAAATGAATGGTCCGTTGTGGGCATCGCCAGCAAATGTTTTCTCTGGCATTAGCGTCAATTGAGTGACCAGTTTTTTGGGTTGGACCGATTTATGATTTCCCTCGATCAGAGGAACTAATCTTCTTTATCGCACTTTCCCATCATTAATATCGGATACTTTGTCCCCTACTCAATCAATTTTCCTTCATGCAGCTTCTCCCACCCTTTCCCCTCCAATTCCTTCGTATTTTTTAATTTATCCGCTTCTCCTCGTCCTTTATCCATCATTATAACATCATAAGCAATATGCAATTCTTCCTTCTACGTAACCATTTTTCCTCCAGCTGCCCCCACTTGTGTGTTGAGGTCATTTTGCCGGACATCAACTTGGAAATTCAATTAGTTAAAGCATTTTCGCAAAGTTTCATATAAGGTTTAAAAAAACCAGGCGGCACCTACCGGCACCGCTGGATCGACCTCCACCTTATAAACTAAATAATGGATTGGCACTTTGAGTTGGAAGGGCCAACGGGCGACGACGGACAGCGGCGGAGCGAAGTGAAGTGGCACAGACATCGACCTGACTGACTGACTGACAGCAAAACCATGCCATTCGGTCATACAAAACCCCCGGGGGCGAAGCAGCAAAACGAAAAGCAATAAGCCTCCCGCCTTCTTTTCAATTCTTTAGTCCATTCGATGTTCATTTGCTCATTCTCACTCCAATTCAGCCGGGTGTTCCTTTAAAAAGGATATGTCCGAAATGCCACACCCTCCGCTGCCGGGGAACCTCCAATCCCTCCATAATTTATGCAGAATGGCATTTTTGCCCTTAAATAACAATGCGCTGTTTGATTTAATATTTGCCCTCTTTTTCATTCAGCTTCTCCTTGTCCGTCCTCGTCGCTTTCCACGCCAGCGGAAGAAACGATCAGTCGTTTTCATTTTGACAGCAGAGAAATTCCGACCGCACAACGGCACCAAAATGATTGTCCATCAATCGAAAATCAGTGCCGTAAATTCCCTGTCGGTGCGCTAATCGCCGCCTCCGACGCATCGAAGCGAAAATGCAAAAATGAGGACGACGAAGAATTGTTTGGAGATTGCGCAACAATTGGAGGGGACAGAGCAGCAAAAGCAGAAGAGGGGGAAGAGAAGGACAAATTAATGACAAAAGGAAGACAAATGGAGGAGAGAATGGAAGAAAAATGGGAGAAGAGGGAAACGGAGGAACGGAAGCGAAAGGCGAGGGAGAGGGAATGCCCTGGGGGGAGAGAGACGGATGCCAAACAACTACAACAACAACAGCTGGCCCAGGAGGTGCGCAACGGAGCCGAAAATGGCACGAAGGGAGGGACCACCTGCCGTGGCACAATGCCATTCGATCAACAGAAGAAGAACAATGTGCAAGTGCCGGACCCATCAGGTCAAAAAAGCTGACAGTGCTTTCGTTTTTAATGTGCAATAATTTTTAGATTACGCCAGTGAAAGTGAATTGGACTATCGACGTCAGCCAATGGCAGCTCATCTTCACACGAGAAACATCATCAGCGGAGAGGACAAACTGATGATGGCATTGGACCTGCGGGGGACTTACGGGGGAAAGGCAATGCCCGCGGGGAGGAGGAAAAGCCGCTTCAGAGAGAGGTGGGCTGGCAAGGAATCGGAAGAATAGGCAATTTGTATTGTGCAATGGCCTATTTTGAACATACAAAACCTGTATTTGGTTTTTCATTCTCCCTTTCACTCTCTACACTTCTCTCTCTCTCCTTCCCCCTTCTCTCTCTTCCCCCTTCTCTCTCTTTCTCTTTGCCCTACTAACCTTTCCTCTCCCACTTTCCCCTACTCTTTCCCTAGCTTTTTCGGTTAGCCGACATTTGCGGACCGACATTTGCGGACCGACATTTGCGGACCGACATTTGCGGACCGACATTTGCGGACCGACATTTGCGGACCACTATTTCTCGATAGAACTGTCTAAATAAAGAAAAAAATAATAAGAAATTTTAATAAATTCAATATTCCCAAATTGAAATTAGTGAAGGTAAGCTGATGCAAAGCGATCTGTCTCAATTGGAGAGAAGTCTTATTTGACATAACTTTTTTCTTTCTTTTTTATAGAATTTCTAACTTATAATTAAACTGTGAAATTGGCGAAAAAATTAGCTAAATTAAATATAAAAGTCAGTTCAAGAATTTTATACCAAGAAAATTTTTTATCTTGTTTCACTTCCACGCTTTAGTTAACCGAGAGCTTAATTTTTTCCGGCATGTCAAACCAATTAAATTAACAAACAAAAACTAAAATAGTTTATCTTTTTCTCAAAAATTATCCGTAATTTGTTGTTATTAAAACTATGGGTCCAAAATTAAAAATGAGCAACTACATACTATATTTATCTATGGAAACTAAACTTCTTTAAAAAATGGGTTCTTTCGATGTTGATTGCAAAAAGTTGATCGATTACTCTTGAAGGGCGATGTTCAACTTGGTAAAAATCACAAATAAAACTACTTAGTCACTCAATTTTTGAAAAAATTATTATTTTTTTTTTGACAGTTCAACCCAGAAATAGTGGTCCGCAAAAGTCGGTCCGCAAATCTTTGCGTGTGAGTGAGAAGTCCAAATGGAAAGCATCGCATTGGCCGAGGGGACGGAGCAGAGAGCGCGATTTTAACTTATGAGAAGCGGCGGAGGACAAAGAGAAAATTGAGAAAAAAGGACATCGAATATTGAAGCGATGATCCCTTTAAAAGCAAAAGCATAATTTATTTCTTATTTAGTCGGTCCGCAAATGTCGGTCCGCAAAAGTCGGTCCGCAAAAGTCGGTCCGCAAATGTCGGTCCGCAAAAGTCGCACTACGGCTTTTTCTCGCCCACACCAATTCCCTCCTTCCCCATTTTGAGGTGCTTTTCCCCTAACTTTTGGTCCCAATTTTCCGCCTCTTTTCTCCCTCACCTCTTTCTTTGGTCATTCCTTCGCATTTGTCAATTGCCACCATTGTGCTGCTAAAAGATAATTGCGCCCATTTATTATTTGACCACGCCAACCCAATGCCAAAGACTGAAGAAATTCCATTTGAAACATTCGACCAAAACAAAATCCGCCAATCAAAAGACAAACGAATGAACAGATGGAATGATTGGGTTGCTCTGCTCACTTTCCCGACTTAAAAGCTTTAAATGACACCATCAGTCACAGTTCGGACATTTTGACAAAATGCCAAAAAAGGCATTGCTCGGACAACGAATGGCCGTTTCACTGTGAGATTTGGGAATATTTTCAGGGATTACCCTCATTACAGGACATTGGTCCGCTTTTTAGGAATGGCCCCCCCCCGTCTCTCCCCAATTTCTGCCGTTGTCGAGTGAGTGAATTGACTGACCAAATTGGGGCAAAACTTCGCTTTTGTTGTTTCCCTCCCTCGCAATAATATTTCAATGCAATTGTGAGAATGACTTCGATCAAATGAGGTCACTCCGACAAAATTACCTCAAAATCGGCCATTAATTCCGTTTGTAATTTGTCTCTTTTCCTTTTTTAGCTTTTAATTTTCTTTCGTCCTTTCATTTTGCTTCCTTTTCTTCTCTCCTTTTGATCATTGCCTTTATTTTGCCCTTTTAGTGATGCTTTTCCTCCATTTGCCCATCTTTTTCCTTTTCCTCTCTGTCCGACTCCCTTTTCTCTTCTCTTACCCCCAATTTCCTTCTCCGTTTGCCCATCCGCCAATGTCTCCAATGGCCGGCATTGAGCCAATAATGCCGACGAATTTTGCGCTTGATGGGTTTTTAATGAATACTGCGGTCCATGCCCTATTCAAATTCGAACTTTCAGTTTCGCCCGCCATGTGTCCCCCTCCGGCGGTGCCCTTCCCTCGCCCAATCCGTCGATGATGAACAGTTCGCCCTTTTTTGTCGGCCGTGGCATTGGCGGCGGATTCGGCGGCGGAGCGACAACGCACCCAATGAACTCACTGATCATCCGCAACAGCGTTGATTTACATCATTTGATCATTATTCATTAAACCTGTTAAGCCTTACCAAATGCCAATGCCAACAATGCCCGGAGGGGCGAGTCCCTTCCCGATGAGTCAGCAAATGGGCACAGACGGACCGTAGCCACCCTCCAATTTTGGCTTAATTAGCTTCCATTAGCAAAGTAAAAGTTCGCTTCGTAAAAAAAGTCAATCCGTTTCAGACAAAAATGGCATGGGCCCGGCAAATGCCGTTCTTCCATCGGACATTCCAATGGATGTTTTGGTTGGAAGACAGGCAAATAAAGTCAAACGGAAGGCGAGAGCTTATCTTGGTCCAATTAATCAACAGATCACTCAAAATCGCTTGGATGAAATGGGCCAATCGGTCGTCGGTTCGGCGGCGATGAATGGGCGGCACCCCTTTCCGTTGGGCCCTTTCCTTGGCGGCTCAGACGGCGGCGGGGAAGGAATGCGCCGCCGTTCGGCGCGGGAGGCGGCGCCTTTTCTGGCGACTCACTGACACGAGCAATGGCACTGCAGCAGTACGGGCAGCAGGAAAGGAGCATGACGCAGCAAAATCAGTGGACAATGCCGGATCAGTTCAGTCCGATGGCATCGCCGCCATCGATGGGTCAATCGGTGGCAAATGCCGAAAGCTGCTGCTGTTGGCTTCATGAATCAGCAGCTCTTTCTCTCACTTTCTCCCCCGTCCCCCGCGGCTTTTCCCCTCTTTCCCTCCCTTTCATTCATTTCTTTTCATTTACTCCGTCCGCGCATTTCCTTTAACTCATTGCTTCTCCTCTCACTCAATTTTCAATCTGTCGCCCTTTTCCGCCTTCCATTGATCCCAAATTCTTATCCCTTTGGCATTATTGGCCAACACTTTTTAACAGTTTTCTTATGGATTTCCCAAGGGAATGTCCGACCATTGACCATTCATTCGTTCTCACCCATTGAAGTGGTGAAGGAGTGGCAGAGGGTAGGGAAGGGGGAGATTAGGCATTCATTAACTAGCAAAATGCCCTTCTTCGCTTTCGTTCCCTGCTCCCCCCGCCCACTTGTTTCGGACTGTGTGCCTTCGATCCTTGCAAAATGCAATTAGCCAAACTGCAGGCAGAACACACACACAGTGCGGGGGAGGGGAAAGGGGGGGGGTGTGGACAGGGAGTGCATCAGTAAGGAGGGGGCGGGGGAGAGGGCGGTCGACCGAAAGAATTAGCTTTGATAGCATTCGCCGACTCTTTTCATTACAGATTTCGCGCATTTTCTCTCCGCATTTTCCCTTTTGCCCAATTTTGCACATTGACCGCCGCGCAGTCCAACAACAAATTTTGGGGTTGGCCTCTCTTTTTTGGCAATTTCGCACCGCTTTTTCTTTCTTTCCATGCCTTTTGAAAGGGAAACCTTCGAAAATGGCATTTTAATTATCATTTACCAAATTTGCAATTCAATTCTTCTGTTTCTTTTCACATTTCCACTTTTGCTGATACATTTGCTTATTCCCCCTTTTTCATTTGTCCATTTGCCCCCCCCATTCACTTTGTCATCCGATCCTTTGCCCCCTTTTCTCAAATCCGCACCCCCTTTATTTTGCTTTTTCTGTCTGTCATTGGGTCGGAGAATTTGCGCCACCATTTTATTTATGGACTGACTCCCCCCGGCAGCGTATAAAGTCAAAAATGGGGGAGCGGGGGGGGGATTTACAAGTTGGAACATTGAATTTTTTAATTTTTACTATCAAATTTCAAATTTATAAAAAGCTAAGGCAAGACAAATGGGCAAAAACAGAGATGATAAAAATGATAGGACAGACTGATAAGGATGATAAGACCGGGTTACGCGCTCACTGCGCTTTGATTTCGCTGTTTTGGTAATTTCGGGTAAAATTATCCGCCTTCATCGAATTAAGCCCCCCTTCTCCCCAAAAAACCAATCGGATGTCTCCTACCCGTCACTTTCGTATCACTAAACGATCAAAGGAATGCCGGTGGTGCTACTAGTGCGTGCGTGTGGTTGATCTGATCAGTATTCGCATGGCTCTGATCCGCCCAATTGGCTGGTGTCCATCGTAAAGTCGGACTTTTTCATCCTTATTTGACAATTTTAGCTATGAGGACAGCTCCTCTTTGTCCAGCGGTCTTTCTGAGGCATTTGACGACGATATTTCGACGGATGATCTGACCGGAAGGTAAACAAAAATGAATGAACAATTAGTTATCCCTAATCCAATGTTTTTAAGTTCTTCCGATTATCTTTTGGTGTCCCCCGACAAAATGCGCCAATTTGCGCCGCCCCAAAATGGGCAAAAGCATTTTGAATTCGTTCCCTTCCAAAAAACAAACGGCGCTCACCAGCAAAAGTAAAGCGATGGAATTGGAAAGGGTTAAAGGTAAAAACGAAACGAAATGTTCAGCAATTCGATGGTCAGTGTGGCGGAAAGGGAAAGACAAAGTGCCGGCCAACTGCTGCAAAAGTGCCAAAGTGCGCAAAGGGGCTGTGCCTATTTCGGCAGTGCCGTACCGGGGAATGGACAGCCGATTGACCCGCATCGACCATCAACATCAAATGGGGTAATTAAAAAGAATATAAAACACTATAAAATTGTTTATCCAATTTGGAAAAAGCTATTTTGGCAATATTTTCCGCTCCAAGAATTTGTTGGCATTTCTGGGTGACCAATTCCAATGCTCTGAGAGAGAGAGAGAGAGAGAGGGAGGGGAGAAGAATTGTGTGGATTATGACGTACACCAATTGGTTGGGGTACTGCTCGCGGACCGCGGGCAGGATGTCGCCCAGACACACGCCCAGGCTGGTCAAGTCACCCGCGTCCTGCCGCTTCACCCGCACCGCCACAGCCGCCGCTCCGTCCTCCGTCTCCACGCCGTGGTCCTCCAACCCGGTGTCCTCCTCCGATGAGCAGGTGGTCTTCATCAGTTCGCCGTACTTCGGCGTTTCCGGGCCCATTCGAATGCGCAAAAAGTCAACGCTAAAAGGAAAAGGAAAGCGATTGGTAAGCTTTTAAATGCCGTGCGACCTTTGCAAATGGTAAAACAGCGAATTGATGGTGAAATCGCTGATCAAAATGTCCGCCATTTTGGCACCGGCGTAGTCGGGAAATTGCATGGGAAAGGCACCGAACGGAGTGCCGCCACTTCCGCCCACGCTGAACTCACCTGAATAAAGTGGCAAATGTAGTGGGCAATTAGGGGCAGCGGGGCTTCAAATGCTAATTTGAATTTCTTTTTGTGTGTGACACTTTCTTCATGATTAATTGGCCGAATGTGAAGGAATAAGAGGACAGAAAGGACAAAAGATTGAAAGGCTCAGATAAGCCATCCTCCGGAAGTTCGGAAGCAGCAGAGAATGAGGGAAAGGGAAAGAAGGGAAGGAAAAAGAGACAGATGAAAGTTGGGGAGGGGATGAGAAAGATTTACATTTTTAAGAGGCCAAAAGAGGGGGGGGGGAAGAAGCAATGAGATGGCCAAATTTCGTCCAAAATTCGGACAAATGAGGGAGAAATAGCAAAGCGATGGGAGGAGAGACGCGCGAGAGGAAATTGCGAAACAGCAAAAGGAAAAGAGGGAAAATGTGAGGCGAGGGCGACTGCCGGGCCAAAGTCTCCCCGAGGGGCGGAGGATGGCCCGGCGGGTCACTCTCCCGCGACACTTCCGTCCCCTCCCCCACGTCCCCCGTTTTATTCCATTCTTTGGACAGTTGGCCAAATATTATTTGCTTCGCTTGCCCAATTTGCCTTTGCTAAATTTTTTGTATTCTATTTTTTACCCATTTTCTTCCTTCCTTTCCGTGTCAGTGCTTTTCCTCTCCATCGGCGGTTGGTCATTTCGTGCCAAATTCGGCCGAAGGGAGAAGAAGCGGTTTTGACCAACAGCACCAGCAGCAGCAGCGGCACGACCAAAGTCAGCTGTGCCAACAACAACAGAAGCAGCCGTTGGCGTGCCAAAGGCACCCAAATGAGCAATTGTTTGCCCTGCGGCAACAGCAAAACCAACAGCAGCAAAATCAGCAGCAACAACAACAACAGCTCGACCTCTTCCGCCCTTACCACACAATCGCCGCCGCCGATTGGCTCCCGCTTCAGTACCAACAGCAGCTGAACAGAGCACAACGCCCAACTGACGCGGTTGGTTGCGCGAAGAAGCGCGGCATTTGTGCCCCTTAAAATTGGATGACCGCCCCGAACATTTCAGCGCCGCGTTTTGTCGCCACCGCACAATTTGATGGTATTAAGCGATGACGGGGACACATTGAGTGTTGCCGCGGGGGAAGTCGGTGGAACGACGCGGGGAACACCCGGCGCAACGGCACTCCACGGGGCACAAGCGATGACTGCAAATCACTTTCACAATGGTCAGCTGGAGGGTTCTTCGTTTCCCTGTCCATCGGGTCACTTTCGATCAATTATCATTTTTCTATCATTGCTCCGATCACTTCACTCTGATTATCCAATTTCTGTCTGTCTTCCTCAGATTCGTTGCCCCGTCGGCACCCCGCCTACCACACTCACTCGCTTGACCGTCACGCCCATCTTCGGGTCCTTTCCGCCGGCGCGCGACCTCCGCCGCCTACCGCTGCGGACGATCCCTCCGCCCACCAGCAGCATTTCACCGCCAGCGCAACAGCCGCAAGTGTTTCGCGCAATTTGCCCCACCAGCGACTTCAGCTCAACTCGCTGCTGATCAGTCCGCGGCACCATTACTCAGTCAACGGATATTCGTCTTTTGCCCATCCGCAGAATGGAAATGCAGCAATTTCCACGAATTGTCAGTGATCAGAGAGGGAGAGTGAAGTGACTGACTGACAAATGAGAGAAGGCAGTTTAATGACGGAATTCAATTTTCGAAAACAAAAAAAATCTTACAAAAAGTTTTCGCTCGAAAAAAGCCAAAAATTAAATTGTCAAAAGCCTCCATCTGCCGCTGATCTGCTTAATATTTTATTAATCTCTTTGTTTTTCGCTACTAATTACCTGTCTAATTCGCTTAAGTCCCTTCCCTTATGCTAACCTTTCGTTTGGCCATTTGCCCTTACGCTTTTCCTCCGTTTCCACGCGCTTTACCTTTCAGTTCATCGCCGCAGCCGTGGCGGGGACATTTACAGCAATTGCTTTTCCTCCGTCGATGGGCCTTTGCTGCCGCCCCTCGGGCATTATGCCCCTCCGCCGCCCCCTCCGGGCTCTTCCGCTCGTTCGTCCTTTGTCTCCGGCACTGCCACCCATCAGCGTTCCGCTTCGCTGTCCGCCATGTCGCGGTCGATGGTCACTGTGTTGGAGCAGCACGAGGAGAGACAACGCCGCAGGGGGAGGGTGGAGGGGCACGAAGCGCAGCAGAGAGTGCTGGAATATGTGAGGGCATTGGCAGCACTGAACGGCACCAACGCAAACAACAACATCAACAATATCAACAACAACGCCATGGACATAGCTCGGAGTGATTGTGCCATCGACCCATTTTCAGTGGCACATCATAAAAGTGCCAAACGTTTGCACACTCAGCCGCCGTTGCCCATTCCGCCGCGGTCGCCGCATTTAATCCGTCGTACGCCCCTTTCACTGCCACGACAGTTGGAACTGAACAATAATCACGCAACGGCTGGTAAAATCAGACAAATGCTTATTAACTTGGTTAACCTATAGCTTGCCTTTTGCTTTGCTGCCTTCGCTTTTCCTCTGTTTTTCCATTTAAATTTTATTGTTTTTTTTCAAATTTTAAATTTTCTTCCGTCCCTTTTAGGCGGCACTCTCTCTGCTAGGGGTCATGCCGACCCGCGCATTTACTCGAATTTGAAGTGCGCTAGCAGAAGCAATGGCGTTGGTTCTCCCATTCGTCCTTCCGTTGCGCAGCCGGGCTCACAACTCTCGTTGGCTTCTTCCGTTGGTTCGGCTTATTCGACGGTTGGCCAATTAATCAAATTTCTTTTGAATCCAAAACGAATTTTCGTACAGATTGAGGAGCGATACGAGTGGGAGATCGGCAAGTTGCAGAACGAATTGGAGGCGTACCGAACGCATGTGCAATTGCTAAGCCAAAAGAACAGCGGATTCAACTGCGTCATCCAAATGTTTGACAACCGATTGCAGTCTATAATGACGGCATTGGCAAAACTGCAGCAGAAACAGAACGTAAAGGTAGTCAGTCAAAACAGCGGCGGAATGGGGTGGCACAATTGCACAACAAAAAGCGAAATTGGCACAAAAAAAAGAATGGAATGGAATGATGAAAATGGCACATTCGGTCAAAATGGCACAGCCAAAACAATGAATGGTACTGCACACATTTTGATCATCATTTTAGCGAGACGAGGTGGAAAAACTGTGCAACGAAATTGAACAATTGCGAGCGATGAGTGTGAAGGCCGGCGTAACACCGTATTGGAACACGGAAGGAGCCCAGGGTACGGTAGCGAAGGGGGGCAAAGAGGAGGAGCAACCGCAACAGAACGGACGGGGCAGCAAAAAGAGTTGGGTGAGTAACAAAGGGCAAAAGACTTAGGGGTGCAATTTAAATTTGAAATTTAATTCTAAAATATTGAAAATAAAATTTGCAACTTTAATGAGAATTAACTCTTAATTAAATTGCAACAAATTAAGAAAAACAATGTGGACACTCAGGTTAGCAAAAGAAAAAGCAAAAGTTAGTGTGGTAAATAAAGTGGAAATGTGCCGTGTTTGGTGCTAATTGGTGTACATAATTGAGCAGTTAATTTTGATAATTAGACCATAAAAAACAACACAACAATTAGAAGTTTTTATTTTAAACTGCATCCAATTTATTATTAATTTTTTTGTTGTCACTTTGGTGTTTAGTCCGATAAATAAATGAATACTTAATTAATTAATTGTTAATAATAAATTCTGTTCTGCTACCGTTCAGATTCGAAGTTCGTTCAGCCGCGCCTTTCACAAAGGCAACAAAAAGAGCAAGCAGCAACAGCAGAAGGAGAACAACGACGCCGCGGACAACAACTCGCTCAATTCGTTCTCCTCCTTCGCCCATTCCAATCCCAGCAAAAGTGCCAATGCCATCAGTTCTTCTTCGTCCGTTTCGGTGACCTCCAAAATGGACACCGCCAACAGAACGCAATTGGGCGAGCTGAGTCAGGTGGAAATGGCACTTTTGCAGCGCGAGTTGGACAACAGAGAGTTGGCATTGACCGATGTGCAATTGGACGCACTGGACAAGGCCAAAGAGATTGACATTCTGCGGGAGACTGTCAACAGACTCCAGGTGGGTTACGGTGTCTCAATGTACGATAATTTTATTTTTACAGTAACCCAAACGGCACATAAGTTAATTCTTGGTTTTATGCCTTTTCTGTTTAGCATGAAAACAAACTGCTCAAGTACAACTACTCCCTCTTGGAGCGCAAAGTCCGCTCGGAGTCGCGGACGAGTTCGCACCTGTCATTGAACACCACCGGCATCGCCGGGGGCGGCGCGTTGGAGTTTGACGCGGTCGTGCAGGACGAGGTGCCTTGCTATTATTGTTGCTCTAAAAGGTGCCTTTTTGTTGAAGGTGCTCGCTGAGGCTAGCGAACAGCTTGCGCCCCCCTACGAATTCGCCGCCTCGTCGCCCTCCAGCGGCGATATTTCTGTCAACACGACGACCACCGGCAGCAACAACTCCGCCGGCGGTGCCACACCGTTCATTCCCCCACCCGCCGATCTCGCGGCCACAAAATCGGTGAACCGTTGCAGCTTCGCCTCCTCCACGACGACTTCGTCCAAACGTATGCCATTTGGCCATTTTCCTATTTTCTGACCCTTTCCCATCTCGGCGTTTTCAGGCTCTTCCCACGGCGCTTTGTCCACGGCACTGCCCTCAGCCAAGGTCGTCCTCTGCGTTGACTTGAGCGGGCGTGTCGACTCGCTCAGTCACGCGGTGCCCCCCGTGCCCTCCCACTCGCTGTGCCCCATCTCTCGTGCCAACTCCGGCTCCTCCTCCACTCTGTCCTCCCAAGCTTCGTCTAGCTTTGGCAGTGTTCTGAGCGGTGCTGCAAAAACGGGCGGAAGTGCTGCGCGGAGAGAATTGACCATAGGGTATTTGCCGTTGCCCATTGGGCCAACAACAAATTGGAAGGACTTGGACACACAGAGAGAGAGAGAGCGAGAGAGAGAGAAGAGAACGAGAGAAAGAAGGAGAGAGTGGGGGGGGGAACAAAAGTAATACGAATGATGAATGGCAGCAGATTTCCTTGGGCGTCGACTCCTACTCGAGCATCATCGGATACCAAATCCATCCCACGCAGCAGCAGTCAGACTTGGGAAGACACTCAGACATCTTTTTGAACCGTCGCAAAGCATGCGTTGCCGAGATGGAAGAAAGGCAGAACCAATCGGGCGATAATTGTGCCGAATTGGACGAAGTATTGCCAATTTTATCACCGTCGGAAGCGCTGCAGCCGGGCACACTGATCAGAATACGGCTAAGAGGTGAATATTGATCATTATTCACTGATCGGTGATGATCACTCATTGCTTTCCAATCACTCCCCCTCTCCATTGACAGGCGTTGCCCAACATTCGGTGGATGCTTTGGTGTTGGAGAGTCTTTTCCCGCGCCATTTGCTCGAGCAGTTGCTCTACCAACTCGAACAACATCGCCGTCTGCTGCTGTTCGGTCCAACGGGAATTGGTATTTTGGTCTTTTTAGTGCTAATAAATGACTAATGACCCCTAATTAATAGGGAAGTCAAATTTGGCACGTCTTTTGGCCAAATATTTGCTGATGCAACATGAACGGAACAACATCAACAATAATAACAGCTCGAACATTTCGAAGGCGTTGGTGGACATTCGATTTCCAATGGAAAATAATTCGTCCGGGGGAGGCGAAAGGGAGGAAAGTCAGCAGAATCAGCAGAAAGTGCAGCAGGTGAACGGAGGGAGGAGGAGAGGCAGTTAATGAGTGATAATTAGCAACAAAATGGAAGAAAAAGCATTAAAAAGCTTTCTTAAATTACCACAATTAAGGTCAAAGAACAGCTGATCACCGCACTTCGGCCCGCATCGAACGCGGCCGTGCTAATGATGGACAATTTGCAGTGGAAACGGTTGGACATCGTTTTGGAGGCGTTCGACAGTAGTTGCGTGGTCGGTGAAGACGCCCTTTCTCGGGCGGGGCCATCGTCCGACGGCAGTACCAACGCGTCGCCCTTTGTCATTTGCACGCTGAACCGCACTTGTGTGGACCAAAGCCCGGTGCAGCAGCTGCAACTGCACCACAACTTCAGGCTGTTTGCGCTCAGCTACAAAATGGACGCTGTTAGCGGTACGAAATTTGGGGGGACGCGGACGGCTTAACACTAATCAATTGATGTTTATAAATGGTCTAATTAGAAGTGATTGGCTTGGTTTAAAGGTTGTAGCCCTCGTTGGCATTCTTCGTCTTTCTCCGTTTTGCTTCTGCTCCTACTCCTCCTCCTCCCTCCTTCCGCTGTTCTTCTACCCCCGTATCATCACTAAAAGCGAAAAGCCCCCCGGGAACGCCCAAAACGAATTTCTCGCTCGTTCTCTCCGTGCCATTAATGAGTTCATCGAGCGGGCGGCAACAGGCGGGCCGGACGTAAGTGACTTGTCATATTATATTTATTCTACCTAAGTCATTAATTACTTTTAATTAATACCAAATTCAAAGCGAAAAGTGACATTTAAGAGTGATTAGACACTTGAAATTTGTCATCATCAAATCAAAGTTTAATTACGAAATCATCAATATTAGTCAATAAATTAACAGTTGACACTTGGGCCCCGCATTTTGCTGCAATGTCCGCTGAACAGTGACGAGGCCCAACTTTGGTTCGTACACTTATGGAACGACAAATTGGTGCCGTACATGCGCAAAGTTTTGGCCGAAAGTGAGGCACCATTCGCATAGGAATTGGCCAGCAGAGAATATTTAAATTAATTCTTTTTAGGTAAGTCTCTCTCAGTGCCATCGCTTGAGGTGGGAGAAGGCAAAGCAAGTCATTTGGCCAAAGACCCAACCGACGAAATTGGCACTTTTTGGCCATGGACGAGCGGAAAGGGCCAATTGTTGATTCTCACAAATTTGATTTTGCCGCCAAAAGTGTCGAAAGCCAATGGGCGAGAAAAAAGTCCATCAGTTGGGGAAAAGCGATTGGAAGCGAACAGAGGGAGGGGGAAAAAGCAGGGGACGGTGAGCACTTTGGAGGGAACATTTCGAATACATAAATATTCTTGTGAATGTTTTATTTTTTTAACTTAAACCCTTATAAAAATATTTAGCTGTTCAGGGTTAAAACCGAACATAAATCATTTTATTAAGCTCAATCCGTTGACATTAAGATTTATTTATTAATTTAAAAAAGAATTGAATTTCAAATGACCCAACCAACCGTAAAAAGTTGGTTGGTTGGTTTTCTAATTTTTTGGTACTTTTCCATTTAACGGAAGTCTTATTTAACGAAATTATTAATTGATCAGATTTGACGTTACCTGTAAATTTTGCAAAAAAGAAAAGACAATTCCTTTCTTTTGTTTGTGTAAAGTGGAAAATCATGTGAGCATATTTTAAAAATATTTACATTTTTTAAATTTTGTGCTTAATTAGTCATTCATTTCCTCGTCACTCAGTCCATCGTTAATGCGTTTGGCTCTGTCCGCCACTTTTTTTGCAATTCGTTTGTTCAATGGCATTGCTTTGTCACATAAATGGCACCGTTTGCGGCACACTTTGGCCATTTCCTCGTAATAGGGCTGAAATGTGCAAATTTGAATTCGAATTTTGAATCAATTGTGATTAAATCTGAACAAATCACACACATTCACTTCCAAGTGATCGGGCGGTGGCGGTTCGCACGAACTTTCATCGGCGATCTGACAATCGTTGGTCAGATCAGCACATTTTGCTGTGGGGAAGAGTGATCACTTCAATCATTTCCAAATTAAAAATTAAATATTTATTTCCTACGTGTGCAGAATTTGCAAGTGCGTGCGCACTTTTGCATGTCCTCCTCGAACTCCTTCTGGTCGCACATGTGCCTTAGTCCGATGCATCCGTCCTGAGTGTCCGCGCACGCGCCCGTCGCGCACAGACCGCACGTGGACGCACAAGTCGTAGACATCGGAAAGAAACTGATCAGAAAAGAGAGAGTGTGATCGGAAATCCACCGGCGGAGAAAAACACTGACGGCGGCGTAGGAAAATATTCATTTTGGAGAAAAATTGGAAAGGGACAAGAAAAGACTAATAATGTAAAATGACAATAATGGACATATTCGGTCCTAATTAGGTCCTAATTAGTTCCTCTTCCGTTTTCTTCCTCGGCCCAATGCGGTAAATCGTCGTGCAAATTGCTCTTCTTCCCCTCCTTCGCCCTCTTCTGTCCCTTCTTCGTCCTCTCCTTCGGCGATTAATTTGTGACTTCTTTCCAATTGTCGGAACACATAACACGTGTTGCCATTGATCTGCTCTTGACAGAACTCCTAAAATGATGTGGAGTTTCATTACTTTAATTCAATGCTTTTTTCGGGTACGTCGGTGTTCGAAATGTATGAAAAGTCAGCGTTGGCACAAATCACGTTGAATTTGGCTTTTTGCAGTGATGTGCACACCTGGGATCCATTTCCTTTCTTCTTCTGTCCATCCCCTTCTCACCCGTAAACCGCTTCCTTCAACCCGGGCAAGTCGCAATTGCGCGGCCGCCCGTGCGAATTTGTGTCGCGCGAGCGGAACACTCTCTCGCAGAAATCTTTCGTCTCTCTGTTCTGGCAAACTGTCGCAATGGGCAGAAAATTGCCGTTTTTGTCCTGCAAAGCATTTTTCATTTACCTTGCTTCGCCTCATTTTCTTCTAACCTGACAGCGCAGAAGTTCCAATGTGCTTTCCGTGCCTCTTTGGCGTTTCCCCCAGGGGTCGTCGCTTTTCCTTTTTGCTCTTCGCACTTCCGCTTCTCCTCCCTTCCTCTTTCCTTTTGCGCTTCCGTTGTCCCTTTCCCTCTTCTTCCTCCTCCTCTTCTTCCCCCTCATCCTCTCCCTCCTCCTCATCCTTTCTCTCCTCCTCTCCCTCCTCCTCATCCTCCGCATTGTTTCCGTCTTCCGTTTCATCCCCTCCCTCATCCTCTTCCACCTGATCATTTTCCTCCTCCCCCTCCGTTTCAGTCTCTTCGTCTGCCCCCTCGTCTTCGTCCCCCTCTGCTTCTGTGCCTTCATCGTCCGTCGCTTGGTCATCTTCGTCCCCTCCGCCGTCGTCCTCCGTTGCCCCGTCCCCCTCCTCCCCTTGCTGATCATCCCCATTTTCATTCCCGTCAGTGTCTTCTCCTCCCGGGTCAGTCTCTTCTTCGTCTTGCTGATCATCCTGTGCTTGTACAGCCCATCTCTTTTGAATGCCGGCCAAAAAAAGTGCCAATGACAGGGCAATAATTTGCCATAATTTTACTCTGAGCATTTTCAAAGTAATTGAAATAAATTGAAGAGAAAAATTGGAAATAAAATTAACGGTTAAAAGCTGAACAATTCGACAAAAATCCCATCAATTATTACGCAAGCAAATGAATTAATGGCAGAAAGTTTCCAAATGTTTGAACAGATTTTATGGGTGAAAAATTAGAAATAAAAGATAAATTTGAAATTACAGAGAATTATTCAAATTTTCATTGTCCAATTTTTTTTTTTGCTAATGTGTGTTTTCGGCACTTTGTCCCTTCCGCTTGTTGCCATTTGTCTTTTTTCTGCTGAATGGAGATGGGGACAAGGGGGTGCCCAAAAGGTCTAAGTGCCAATGTCTTACTCTTCCAATGACCAACAGCACAGTCTTTATTCTGGTGTCCAATGTTCAGGATACAATGGGCGACTCCCCAACCCAATTCGGTCTCGGGAACAGAGACTGATGAGCGGGAGCCCCGGGCAAGACTGAGAGAGAGACAAGAGGCGGATGAACACTTATAAAGAGTCTCGATTAGTGAAAAGAAGGACCGCCCCCGCCCCTCCCTCTGTTTGTCCCTCCAAAATTTCACCTTGACCCCCCCCCCCCCCGTTTCTCCGATCTCTCCCCCCTCCCTTCCCCATCCATTCTTTCTTTACCCTTTTGATCATTTTCTTCGCTTATTCCCTTTTTCTTACATTTTTATTATTTTTGCTAATTCAATTCATTTGCCATCCATCCGATCGATTGTTTCCTTTTCCCAATTAATTCCTCCGTTTTTCCATTGTTTCGATTGATCATTCCCTCGGTTTTCTTCATCTTTTTGTCTTTCATCACTGCTTCTTATCTCTGATGATCGATCTCTCTTCTCGTCTTCTCATCCTTCCAAATCCCAACAATTTCTCTGCGCATTGGAAGGGTCGGAAATTGTTCGGGTTTTCCATTCAGGTCCGCCAAATTCTCATTTCGGCATTATGCCAATAAATTACCTTTCCCTGGCTTAGCTCTTCTTCAGCGTCGCATGCATTGCGTGCACATTGGTGGACATTGTCCAAATAATGCTCGGAATCGCCGCTTATTTTTACCCGATTTGGTTTCGTCGAACGCCCTTTTATCGTCAAATTTTGCAAGTACAGTATAACAATTGGTAGAAATATTACCATATTCAATTTCACAAAGAAAAGTGATCGACACAAGTTCAACCTGTACTACAACAGTTCAATACTCGTTTGGCTCCTTATGTTTTTCACTCACATTCTGTCGACCGGACTTTCCATTATGAGTTTACAGGTTGCAGAACAAGCAAAAAAATGAGTCTTTAGCACTAATGCCTGACCAATTAATGCTAATTAAGCTGCGACGGCCCCATTTGTTTGTGCTTCAACTCGTCGTCCTTTTGCTCATCGTTTTTTCTTTCTTGACCATTTTTTCGGTTTCCGCTACAATAAGGTGTGCTGATATGTGTGTTCATTCGTTGTCAGTGATTTGATTAATCATCTTATCGTATGATCAATCACTCCAGTTACTAATTAACTCCTAATTATGTCTTTATTTGGCTTTGCTTTCCCTTTCCAATTTCTTTTTTTCTTTAGTGTTGTCAGTGATGACTCAATGTTGGTCTCGTGCGTTCTTTCACTTTTCCTCTTTCTCTTTTACGGGTTAATTAGCAATTAATGAAACATAATTCCTTTGCAAATCCTCAGGCAATCTGCGAGTTCTACGCCCATCTGTTCCAACAAAAGTTCGCACTTCCAATTGTGACCCTTCGCATCAACAACATTTATGGGCCCAACCAATGGGACGTTAAAGTGACAGACAAATCTAAAAATTATAACAAACATTTTCAAATGTTAGCTAATGCCTCGCTTCATCGAAATGGCACGGCAGCAGAAGCGATTCCCCGTCCAAGGCAGCGGGGACCAATTGCGCTCGTGGCTGTACGTGGACGACGCGTCGGAGGGAATCATACGGGCGGCCGAAGTTGGCCGAGTGGGGCAAATTTACAACTTGGGCACTTATTTGGATTCGAAAGCTCTACATGTTTAGAAGCTTTTGATAAGCAATTTCTAAGCGATTTAACAGCTTATAAAAAAGTTGAAACATGAAGACTACCAAAAGGTCAGAATTTTTGCTTAGAACTTTTTTATATGTCGGTATATCTTTGTATTTTTTGGAAAGCCAATAGAGCTTGTTAAGAGCATTCGAATGATACCAAGTTTATTGGATTTGGTTCACAAATAAAAAAGTTATGATGCTCTAAACTTGGCTCAGACTATACCGGCCAGACTATACATAGTGTCCCAGTACAAAATTTATTTCCCCTTACTTTGGTGCTGTTTTGTTTTTGCTCCATTCTCTCATTAATTGGGCCTTTTTTTGTTTGTCCATAGCAGACAAAATTAACTTGTCCAATGAGCTATTCCCAATTATTTAGCCTCTTTGGCCATGCATTAAATTCGACACGAATTGGCCAAGAAGAAAATCGGCTTCGATCATGAGAAAGAAGTGATAATTGAGCACCCAAAAGGGTGGAAGACTGATTGGTGTTGCTCAGGTTGAGCTTGAACTGCTCCAAGTTCGTCCTACGCATGTGTTGTGCTGCACGGGACGAACCCACGGGGGACAGTTCAAAACCATCGAATATTTGGAGGGCGGCGCGGACAGAGACTTTGAGAATGTCAGGGATAACTTATTCTGTGGTACGGCTTAATAGATCAAATAATTAATTAATTAACTATTAGTTGAGAAATAATACCGGTAAAGTATTAATTTGTTTAAGTCATTTATAATTTGTACCTTTTTTAACGTTTAGCGTTGCAATTGGCCATTATTTGCCAACGATGTAAGTAATATTTTTTATAATTAGGGTAATTCTTTATTTTTTTTATTCTTGCTCAATACCCAAATTTATCATTTCGCTCATACTGTGTAGTTATTTCGGTTACTGTATTACAGTTGTTTAACTTCGTTTAAATTTTTTCTTTTCTACCGAATGCCAAATTCCCTTGGTATTATTGGCACTGTTTCTCTGTTCATCCCCCTCCCTCCCTTCCCCCTCTTCCACTGACAAACATTTCACCGACTCCCCTTTTGTGTCAAAATTAAAATTCAACCGACCCAAAACCCTTCAGAATGTATTCAAATGCCCACGGCATTGTCAACCATTTCACTTATGCTAATTCAAGTGCCTTTTGCTGATGCCGTTGACAGTCTTTGGCTGAATGTTATTTTCAATTTGTCATTTTCAGATATTTTACTTTTATTTTATGCCTTTATTTTCACTTTCCAAAATACCGTCACCATTTTTTCGTCGGAAATGCACAGATCACAAAAATTCAGTTGTTTCAGGGCAATTGCCATTGGAAGAAAAAAGAAATGGAAAAAGTGGCGAAATGCGAGACATAAAAAGGGTGAAAATTCAAGGAAAAATTTAAACAAATGCCGAAATGAGACACGGGAAAAAGAGTGAAATTCTCCAAAATTTATCTTTTCTTACACAGTCAAATGTCTTTTGAATTTTATGTGTGTATTTTTAGGCGTTAAAAAAGCACAATTTCCCCCTCCCCCTCCATCATCACCAACAAATGTTTGTCTGACGGATCTTTCCAATGCCAAAAGCACGGGCAAAACACTGACTGACCATGAGCGGCATTCATTCATTCATTCCCCCGGGGAAAGAGAGTGTCCAAAGAATATGAAAGAGACGAAATGAAAGGGGGGCAATTAAGAAAAACAAAAAGACAATCGAATTGGGATTGGTAATTATTTATATTCAAAGTAAATAACCAAGGAAAAGGTCTCCCCGAGAGTGACCGGTCCCCGGGGCGGGGATGAGCTGCGATATCACGCGACCCTTCCCTTTTTCAAATGGCCATTGGATTTGTCAGGGCCAATAGTCAAACAGAAAAAAACACACAAATGGTGAACAATTCCATATAAATTAGCGTATTTTCCTTTTAAATTAATCAAATGCCTTTCGCTCATTTGTCTTAATTGCCGTCCTTTCGCAGATTTACACGGAATGGGCCAATCGCCTTTTGTTGGCTGCCAATTTGCCGCCACTGACGGATTTGTCGGGCGAACTTTGTATGCCGCACAAGTTAATTGCGCTCATCCACTCAATCAGTCAGCGCAAGATTAACAAATGTTTTTTATTTGCATGGCATTTTTCCTCCAAATAAATAATAAAATTTGCCTTGGGGCATTTAATGGAAAAAATAAAATGGGAAAATACACTTTCGGATTGGAACTGAGCAAATCATCGCTTTTTTTTGATCAGATAATTCCAAGGTCGTCCTTCTGTTCCATGTTCCATCTCCTTCTTCTCCCATTTCCCCCCATTTTCAGCGTTTGAATTCCAAAAAGTGCCCAAAGAGAAATTAGTCGCGCTCCTTTCGGACGACGACCCGGTAATTAATTAGTTAATTAATGAACAAAGCAAAAGCAGAAGAAAATCTCTGCAAATTGATCAACGCTTCGCAATTTTCAGCTGATCAGCATCAAACGGAGCTTGGCCTATTTGCAACAGATCGGCGTCCCAGAGATTGACTCGGTTCAGCCAAAAGGTGGGCAAAATGTGCCGCTCTGTTTGCTGCTGTTGATTGACTTTTGGCTTGGACTGTTTCTGTCTCTTCGTTCGATTTGTCCGCTTCTCTCCCCTCCCTTTTTTTCTTCCTTCCGCTTCCTTTGCCTTCTCTGTCCATTCGCGCGTCTTTTAAATCCCCCCGGGCTTTTCGCTTTGCCCTACAAAAAAAGAAAGTGCCGAACATTGGTGACAGCAGTTAATGGTCAACCAGCCGAATCCCGTCCCCCCCGTCCATTCTCCGCCGGTGATGACCAGCAGCTGGCCCAAGGTGGACGGACGGTCATCCCTCTCTTCCCCCCCCCCCCTCCCTCCCTCTGTCCCCGCTGTCGCTTCTCCCTTTCGTCCGTCCTTCTCTCCCCCCCTCCTCACTTCCTTCCCGTCATCTTCCGCGTCATTCCCACTGCCCACCCTGCTGGTGCTCTTCCTCCTCCCATCCGCCGTTCTCATTTTCCTCTCTCTCAAAGCAAAGTTCCGTTCCACCCACCCCAATCCCCTCGTGCCCCCCCCGTCCATTGTTTGTCCAGCCCCTCTTCCCCCCCCCCTCCAAATTGTCGCTTTCCCTCCTATACCTTTCACTTTTTCTTTTTTTCGCAAACATTACACTTTGCTCATTCACTTTTGTTCAGCTTACCACCAAGTTTTATCAGCAATTTGGACAAACAATTCGCTGATTAATTCCAGAGAATGCTGCTGCTGATAATAATAAATAGGTTTTTGCATCGGTGATTCATCCCCCGTCTAATTAATTTCCCATTTGTTTGCCTCGTGTTCCTCCTCCTCCCCTCCTCCTCTTCCTTCTCTTCCTCCTCTTCCTCTCCTCCATTTTATTCCTCCCCTCCCTCCAAACAGCTAAATTTATTTTTGAACACTTTTTCGCATTTTTCAATTGGCCATTCCCTACGAATTTCCCTCCCCTTTTGATTTGTGAGTCGGAAAATGAGTGACTCTTTTCGAATGCTGTTGGACATTCCTCCCTCCATTGGCTTCGCTTTTCTTTCCGCTGCTTCTGATCCATCTTCAATCACTCATCAAATGGCATAATTGCCTAATTCGCTTTTTTTAAATTAATTTATTTTTGGCTAAATATCGGCGGCTTTACCTTTTCAAATTCCTCCATAAATTTCAAAAGGGTCACTCTTTCCCCCGCCTATCATCGCTTTTCTTTTTTGTCTGATAAAGTGATAATGTATTTTTGCAAAGTGCCGTAAAACTGGCCCATTCCATCAAAGGAACTGAGAAATTCGGTCGTTCCAAAGTTCTTAAATTGCTGCAAAAACGAATCCCTCCGGCGGATTAACCCCCCCCCCCTCCCATTTAAACTCCGTTTTCACTTTTCACTTCGCCGCTCCGTTCCTTCGCTTTCTCTTCGGTGACCCAAAAGGTCATTCATTTCATTCACTTTGTCCGTTCCGCGAAGCCATTCCCCAATAAATCACTTCTTTTTCCTTCCCCCTCATCCAAAATTGCCGCCCGTTCAGTTAATCATCCCCAGCAGAGAGAGATAAGATCCACCGATCCCATTCAATCAGTCGCCTCTGTCCAATTCAACCGCAATGGGGCGACGATTGGACGAAGCGATACGGAAGAAGAAAAAGGAGGAAGATAAACATCTTCCTCTGCATCTTTTGTGATCTCCACACTGCCAATTTAAACACCATTTGTAAAGGCAAAACTTTTTATCTCTCTCTCTCTCCTCTCTATCTCTATCCCTCTCCTCTCTCTCTCCTCCTATCACTCTCTGTTCCCTCTTCTCTCTCTCTTCTCACTCTCTCTCTCAATCTACCTCTCTCTTTATCTCTTTTTATCTCTTCCTCCCTTCGTCTCTCTTTTTGATCATTCAACTTTCCCTCATTCACAAAATTTCCACATTAAGCAATACCTTCATTTTCCCCCTTCGCTCTCTTACATTTTTTGCGCCCTATTCCTTCCCCAATTCACACCAATCTGTTGATCGGATTGCTGATCAATGGATATTAGCTTCAAATTAGGGGTGCCTGATGGAATATTATTCCCCTACTACATGCATGTGAAATGGTCCGTTCTAATCGGCCCGCCCGGCCATTTGGGAAAGGAAAAATGGAGCGATCATCAGATGGGATGGAATGGGGGGGGGGAGAGGGAGAGGGGCGGGGTTTGGAGAAGTGAATGGTCGGACAAAAGTCAGGTGGATTGACCAAATAATGTCAGAGAAGTGTTTGCCGGATGAATGACCGGGCAGCGGGAGATGAAGGAGGGGGAAAGAAGGGAGCAAAGTTAAGCATTTTGTCTTGTTCGGTCGGGATCAGCATTATTATAATTATATTATTATTATTACTCTCACAGTCAGTCATTTGTTGGTTCTGCAAATTCCAATTCAATCAGCCAATTGACCAACAATCAGTAATGACTCTGCTAATTATCCTCCTTTTGCATAATTTGCTAATTGGACATTCTTTTCCCACTTAAAACCTTTTCCTTTTCTGAACATCTTTCAAATTTGGCTTTTTTGCACGATCACTGATCAGAGTGAGTTATCGCTGTGCAATCATTCCCCTCGACTCCCCCCTAAAGTTTGAATTTTGTCCCTTTATTTTGTCCAATTAACGACATTTGCGCTCCATTGACCAGCAAAGCGCCGATTGAGTGAATAGGCGCGTCAATTCGTTGCTTGTTTCGCTTCATTTGACTTTATTCCCTCCCTTTTTGCTGCTCTCCCAACAAATGTTAGTCCAAAGAAGCAGAGATTAGTGACAATTTTAAAGAATTGAAATACTTGGCTTTATTTATTATATAGCTTATACTGTGTGATACTTTTTTATTCATTTATGTATGCTAAATGTGACGGCGTTTGTTTTTGTCCATAATTTAATGGGTGAGAGACCACCCAAATTGGGAGGAGGGGGGGGGGGACGAGGGGGGAATAAGCGAATGCGATTTACTGATTCACACCCCAACAGCACGGACAGTGTTTTGGAAACGTCATTTTCCAACGAAACAAGCCAATTCTCATTTGCAGAAAAATGCATTTGTGGATTTTGCTTAAATGGCTGTTTTTGTGATCTGATCAGTTGGACCAGTTTATTCATGAGTTGATCATTCGAACAGATTCTTTTTGGGTATTGGGAAATGTTTAGCTGATCATCCGGTGGGACTGTTTTTGTTGTGTTGGTCTCTGCTGCTGGTGAATTGTTTTTTACGAGCTGATCAATTGTCCCGCTTTTTCGTGTGGTGTTGAATTGTCTGTTCATTTGCTTTTTTGTCTTTCAGACATTCGTAACGGTCATCTTGGTGTCATTCTGTTTTTGCTTTACCATTTGTCATGCCATCACTCCGTTTGCCAACATCGCTTGGCCCAACAACGCGCTGCCGTTGACCAACAAAAACGCCTTGCCAATCACCAGCAGCGAGTTTTGCTCATTAATTCTTCTCCAATCCGTCCGATCGGTCGTCTTTCCCCCGCTTTCTCTGCTCACTCTTCGCCTTTTGCTGCCCATCGGCCCCGTTCCAATTGCGCAACAACGCTCAGTTCGCATTCGTCTGGGTACAGCAGCACATGCCAAACAACCGCCAGCTCATCGACGACGCCAAGCAGTAACAGAAACAACAGCAACAGGGGGAAGGAGAAAGAGCAGTTCGGAACAAAAGAAGAAGAGGAGGAGAGATTGGTGGGAGATGATTGATTGACTCACATGGCATATTTAAGAGGATTTTAAATAAAATTAACTTTGCCGAAGAAAAAATGTACTAAAAAAGAATGAACAAAAAAGCTTCATGGTAAATGTTTTCTGTTCATTTCCATTTATCTTTTTTCTTTACTTTTCTCTTATAATTAGTGCCAAATTTTCCCCATTTCTCCAATTTTCTTACGCACATTTTTTCGAGTTAAGAAAGACCAGCAGCAACCCAAAAGTTCGCATCGCGAAAAGCGTCATCACCAGCCGTTGGAAACTCATTATCATTCAACAGTTGCCGACTCATTGGCACATAAAAGTGCCGGGAGGAAAATGCCACCCGACTCATCGGTGGCACCGACGGAAGGCATCGAAAAGGGGGACGGGGGAGAAGAAGCCAATCAGCGACTGATCAGCGGAAACACGCGAATTACGAGGTGAGGGAAACACTCGAAGAAAGAAATACATTTTGTTCTCTCCGTTTTAATTGATTTCCGGGAATTTTAATTAATTCCCTCTCGGAGAAATAATGGCCAATTGCCCACCCATTCATTCCCTTGGGCAACCCGCGGCGCTTTCTCATTTTATCGGTCACTTCGGATTCCAATGGCCATTGGATTACCCGACAATGAAATTCAAGTCCGGCACCGTCCTTAGCTTCTTCCCTTCTGCTTGCGTTTTATGTAAATGCCATTCCCATTTTAAGGGTTGGGTTTCAATTAAAATTTTTCTTTCTTTTTTTTTGAAAATTTTACTTAATTTTCCGTCCGATTCTTCAAATTCCTAAGAATTGCTGCTTCCCCCCATCGGAGTGCCCTTAGCGTGCCCCAAATTTCCGCCGTGTCTTCCAAACGTTGCTCCATTGTCTCCACAAGGCCCCCGAGTGAAGCGGCACAGCCAAAGGCAGTGGGCACAAACGGAAGCCGATTGGTGCCACCAGCAGCGAGTCGAAGAAGCACAACGGCACAAAGTGCCAATGGTTCAGCGGATGATCCAATCGGCGGAGGTGACATGACGTCCCTTTCCATGCCACTTACCTTCCTTCCTTACACTCTTCCTCCTTTTCCCTCTCCAATTCTTCCAATCGCTCTGTCTCTTTCTCTCTCACCCTCTTTGTTTTTTCAATCCATCCCACTCTTTCTCTCTCCCCTCTCCAATTCTTACAATTCCTCCCTCTCTTTCTCTCTCGCCCTCTTTGTTTTTCCAATCCCTCCTCTTCCTTACACTTTCGTCCCTCCCTTTTTTTCATTGCTTCTTTCCCACATTTTTACATGTTTCCCTCTTCCGATTAATGACGCGCAACGAATTCGTGTCCCCGTCTGTCTATGCTTTCTCATCCCTTCCTTTGGCTCCCTTCCTCATCACCACTACCAACATCATTCACATCATTCATTCATTCATTCATCCTCGGCCTGTTAATGGGGCGATCATTCATCCAAAAAGTAAAGCCCCCCCCCACTTCATATTACTTCTCTCTCTCTCTCTCTCTCTCCCACTTTCTCTCTGCCTCTGCCCCTTTTTTCTTTCCCCCCCCCTTTCTCTCTCTCCTCTTTCTCTCTTCCCTTTTCTCTCTCCCCCTTCTCCCCCCTTACTTTCTCTCCCCTTTTCTCTCTCCCCTTTTCTCTCTTTCCCTCTCCCCCCTTTGTCCAATGTCCTTGGAATGAATGCGCCTCGGGGGAATTAGTGCGAATTCCCTTTATTATTTTGCTAAGCTGCGATGGATATTATTCATTCACTCACTTACTCATCCGCTCTTCTTCTCACCTTTATTTGTCCCCTGCTGATCCCTTTGAATGATTCTCTCCTAATCATCTCAAAATCGGCTTATGCAAATGAATTCAGCAACAGATCGTGCATTCATTGCCTTTGGCATTGGCATTTCTCAATCACTTGTCTGATCACTCCCACCCTTCCATTTCTTCATCATTTTCTTTTCCATGCCATTCATTATCTCCCCTATCCCCCCTTTTAGTTGACTTTGTGTCCCCAACTTTGACTGCCAGTCGCATTTGTCCGCAATTTTCGACTGTTTTGCCACCGGCGAGGCGACACCTTCGCGCACCTGAGGGGATAAACAAAAGAAGCAGCATCAGCAGAAACAACGAGCAAAACGATGACGGAAAGAAAGGAGAAACGCCGGAGGGGTAAAAAGAGGGGAAAAAGGGGGGAAATTAATGGACAAATGGGAAAAAGGGAGAGGGGAGGGGGATGATAATGAGGGTGTACTTTTATTTGAAATTGTCATCTTTTAATTTGCAGGTACTCATTCCCTCATCTTTTGCCCCCCCCCCCCCAATTCAAACCAAAATTCAAGCCAATTACCCCCCTCCCCACCCTTTTCCCTTTCCCTTTGGCCCATTCCATTTTCACACAGATGTTATCTTCGAACATCCCTTTCTCGAGCAAAAGTGAAAAAATGTGGCCTCACATTTGTCAATGCAAAGCGATGGTTTTTTGGCATTTTCCCGGGGATCGGTCGGCGGTCTCTCCCCCGTCGTTTATCTGTTCCGATCATTGGCTAATCCATCAGCAGAAACACCTCCACAAATTGCCCCTTTAAGCACACCCGTGGAAGCGCCCGTCCCCCGCAATTTGTTTTTGCCCTCTCAACGGGACTCATCCGTCCCGCCGAGTGCCCTTCAGCAATTTGAGCCTCAAAAGTCCATTCTGAGACAGCCTTCGACGGTCAAAGGACGATCAAAGTCGGCGGCACTCCGAGCTCCGATCAATTCGATTAGCAGCAGCCGACCAATTAACGAACAGAGCGAACAATCGCCAAAAGTCAGTGCCGAATTCGATTGATAAAAAACCATCCAAATTTCAATCGGATTGTTTCAGCAGTCGGATCAGTGCCTTTCGTCTTCCTCCATACCTCAACCCTCTCAGCAGCAGCAATCAAATCAGCAAGCTTCTCCCCCCTCTGACGCTCTTCCCGCCACTCTCTCCTCCCCTCCGATTCTTTCGTCCCTTCCTCCGATCAGTGCCTCGTCGTCCCACCGAAATTCTCAGCTTAGACTTCCATTTGTGACCAAACCGGCACCCCCAAAACGGCATTGCTCAACAGTTATCAGAACAACGGCAGAAAGCAAGGAAACGGAAGAAGCAGAGAAAGAGGAGAGCGAGATGCGGTTATTATTTGGAGGGAGAGAAAAAGAGAGGAAAAAGGAAACGGTAAGAGAAAAAGAGAAAGAAATTAATTAAAGCAAATTAAAATTTAATTGGGTTATTTAACCAATGAAAGCCAAAGGGAACGAAACATTAGCCATTAAATACACAACACAAAATGGACATGAAAAGATACGGCGAAGAGGGCCAAGCGATGGCCGCAGGGGCGGCGAGTGCAATGAGCGAAGAAACGCCCCAGGGGGGGGGGGAAAGAGTGGACAAAAGGGGCGAAAAGCTTAAAAAACAAATGAATTGGGCGGAGAGGGACAATAGACAGACACTTGAGCAGGCGAAAATAACGGAACAATTAAAATAATGATTCAATTTTATCCTTTGCTAATTGTCTGTCCATCGGCAAAATGCTTTTCGTTTTACGTTTATTACTTTTGACACGAGTGAGTCTCAGGACGTGGACAACCTCAGCATCACGCTGGAGAAGAACCAACAGTGCGCCTGCAATTCCTCCGACGCTTCCCTCGAGTCGGTCGGTTGTCACAAAGACTGCCCCCCGCCCACAATAATCTCTCCTCAAACACCAACTGCTGCCTCGGCTTTTGCTGGTCCCCCAAAGGGATTTTCGCCCGATTCCATTCGATTGGGCATTTTGGACACGGCTTATGAGCAGCACAGCACAAAACAGTTGGTCAGAGGCAATTCAAAGTGATCAGACGACGAGTAAAACGGGCAGCAGCAGCAGAAGAAGGGAAGGGAAAGGAAGGGGAGAGATTGTCGGATGACCGACCCATCCCCCGGGGGCTGTTTTGATATTCAATGATTGACGGACAAACAATAAATAAACAACACTTTGTGAAGATGCTTTCCCAAATACAATCGACACAACAAAATAATTCATTTAAGTGTAGAATTCAATTAAATCTCCATTTTCCGACAGATTTCCGTGCCAATTCCGCCCATTGGCCCCCTTTCATCGCCGGCGGCAGATCAAAGCTACATAATGCCAACACCGCCCAAAGCGAAGGACGGCACGCACCATCAGCAGCAGAAGCAACAAAATGGGGACAGCAGCAGTAAACCCAACCACAACAGCACCAACAAGTGGGAATAATTGTAGTCTAATTAGTAGGGCTAATTAATGTCATTACCGCCGGTCGTTTTTAGGCTAATTGTCCGTTTAAGGAAAGCGACGCCCGTCTCAAAGTCACTTCTGCTGGCGCCCTCTTCATCCGCCAACAGAAGGGCAACTTCGGTGACGACTGTTGGCACATTTCAGTCAATGAGCGGAAGAGTTGGGACACAGCAACGGCAACAAATGCAAATGAGTGTGACCAGCAACTGTTCGGATTGTTCAGTGCGAAGCGGAGAGACAGCAGCAGCGAAAAGGAGCACAACGAACGGAAGGACGGGCGGACGAAGTCAAAGCAAACAACAGCAGATGAACACGTCGCAAAGTTCGAGCAGTTCAACTGGGGGATGGATAAAAACGGCGGCACAAGTAAAAAAGGTGGAGAAGGATTTTGATGGAGAAACCCATTTGATACTGTAGCATTATTTGGGTTATGCAACCAATTCTAAATTAAGCCATGCCAACCTCCGCTGCAACTGATGACCACAAGTTCAAGCAGTTTATGTTCCGGCATAAAAACGGCAGCTTCCGGCAGAACGGCCAATTATTCTGACAAGAAATTTTCAAGCAGTGCTTCTGAAAAGAAAGCAACGGCACAACAACAATTGGAAATGAAAGCGGTGAAAAAGGAGGAGAAAGAGGAGGAGGAGGAGAAAGTACAGAAAACAGCAAAAGAACGGGGGAAATGCCAAGCGGCGAATTCTCCGCTAATGACGGTAAAGCATGAGATTTGTGACGAAGCTTCAGTGCATCACACATTTTAATTGTTCAGGAGAAGAAGCCAATTATGGCCGTCAAAGGCATTTCAGTGCTTTCGGGCGGAACTACGCCACCGGCACAAAAAGGAGGGCCCTCTCAGAGCGGCGGAGGGCGTCCGTTGTCGGCGGACTCCGACTCGGAGAGTGCCAAGTCATCATCAATGGTTGGCGAATCGCGACGCAATCACCACACGGTGGTCGGCGTGGTCAGTCCGATGCAGCACCAACAGGAGACGACGTTGGAAGGAACAGTGAGAGCGAATTGTACCGAAGAGGGAGGAGAAACAGCAGAGAATGATCAGCCGATCGGAGAGAAACGGCACAAAGGCAATTAGGATGGCACCGTTGGCTTTGATCAGTGAACAATTTCAGACAGAACATCTGAGAATGAAGAACCAATTCCGGTCGAAAACCCACACGATCAGTCCAAAAAGGGCAATTCGAAAACGACTAAAACTCCGTCGCCGACGCCACTTTTTCCGAATGAATCTCCGCAAAAAAGGTCCAAATTGGCTAAATCAGTGCCGACGACCACACGCGACTCGGGCTACCAGGGGTCGACACGTACAGCCCATCGACGGGGTAAGCTGAAACATTGATATTTAAAGCAAAAAGGGAGGCGTGTTACACCAGCAAGGGAAACTGATCAGAATGTCAGTACCACCGCCAATGGCACCGACAAAACTGATGAGTGTGCTCAGGGAAGAGCAAGGTGAGGACGAAGATCATTAGGGAAAGTTAATGGGCATGGACTAACGAACACCAATGCCAAAAACGGCCATGGTTTAGTGATTCATTTGCGGATGCAGCAGCAACCGAAAAAACATAATGAGGCAATTCAAAAAGAAAGGGAAGCGAAGAAAGTGAAAAGACAATGGCGCAAAGAGAGGGCGGCGAGGGGCGCGAGAGTGACATGGACAAAAATAACAACCAAAAGCAGACGCAACAGCTAAAGTGGGCAGAGACGAGGACGGACGGATCGCCAAACATTTTTAATCCCAAATAATGAGTGACGCAAATTCAAAATTAATTTTATGGTTTCATTTCTCACCGAACGCAATTTATTAACAACTGAATGGGACAGATCCATCATCCATTTTTTCATGCCGAAAGTGCGCGAATTCGGTGAGATTTTCCCCAATCCCTAAATCATTTGGTTTTCTTTCCGGCGTAGCTTTCCATTTTCCTTCATCAATAATTAATTAATCAGTTAATTGTTCTTAATTGAGGGTATCATTAAAACCCACGAGGTCCTTCCGTTTTTCCCATTAATTAGTCCATTCTTTTCTTTTTTTGTTTCCTTTTATGCTTTCTTTTTCTTTTACGCATTGCCCTTTATCCATCATTATAACATCATAAGCAATATGCAATTCTTCCTTCTACGTACCCATTTTTCCTCAAGCTGTTTGCACATCCACTACCCTAGTCGGTCTTTCACAACAAAATTCGTTTTTATGGGCATTAATTAATTAATAAATAAAATTATTTCCGACTATTATTAATTAATTAATTTGCCCATCCATCATTATTTTATCATTTTCTATTTTCATTTGTTTTTTCTTACCTCGTCTTCAGTTCGTTCATTACTCGTTCTTTCTTTCTTTCGTTTTTGTTCATTCATCATTTTAAACATAAAACATTTTAATGTACTGACTGACAGCAAAACCATGCCATTCGGTCATACAAAACCCCCGGGGGCGAAGCAGCAAAACGAAAAGCAATAAGCCTCCCGCCTTCTTTTCAATTCTTTAGTCCATTCGATGTTCATTTGCTCATTCTCACTCCAATTCAGCCGGGTGTTCCTTTAAAAAGGATATGTCCGAAATGCCACACCCTCCGCTGCCGGGGAATGCCTCCAATCCCTCCATAATTTATGCAGAATGGCATTTTTGCCCTTAAATAACAATGCGCTGTTTGATTTAATATTTGCCCTCTTTTTCATTCAGCTTCTCCTTGTCCGTCCTCGTCGCTTTCCACGCCAGCGGAAGAAACGATCAGTCGTTTTCATTTTGACAGCAGAGAAATTCCGACCGCACAACGGCACCAAGATGATTGTCCATCAATCGAAAATCAGTGCCGTAAATTCCCTGTCGGTGCGCTAATCGCCGCCTCCGACGCATCGAAGCGAAAACAATGCAAAAATGAGGACGACGAAGAATTGTTTGGAGATTGCGCAACAATTGGAGGGGACAGAGCAGCAAAAGCAGAAGAGGGGGAAGAGAAGGACAAATTAATGACAAAAGGAAGACAAATGGAGGAGAGAATGGAAGAAAAATGGGAGAAGAGGGAAACGGAGGAACGGAAGCGAAAGGCGAGGGAGAGGGAATGCCCTGGGGGGAGAGAGACGGATGCCAAACAACTACAACAACAACAGCTGGCCCAGGAGGTGCGCAACGGAGCCGAAAATGGCACGAAGGGAGGGACCACCTGCCGTGGCACAATGCCATTCGATCAACAGAAGAAGAACAATGTGCAAGTGCCGGACCCATCAGGTCAAAAAAGCTGACAGTGCTTTCGTTTTTAATGTGCAATAATTTTTAGATTACGCCAGTGAAAGTGAATTGGACTATCGACGTCAGCCAATGGCAGCTCATCTTCACACGAGAAACATCATCAGCGGAGAGGACAAACTGATGATGGCATTGGACCTGCGGGGGACTTACGGGGGAAAGGCAATGCCCGCGGGGAGGAGGAAAAGCCGCTTCAGAGAGAGGTGGGCTGGCAAGGAATCGGAAGAATAGGCAATTTGTATTGTGCAATGGCCTATTTTGAACATACAAAACCTGTATTTAGTTTTTCATTCTCCCTTTCACTCTCTACACTTCTCTCTCTCTCCTTCCCCCTTCTCTCTCTTTCCCCTTCTCTCTCTTTCTCTTTGCCCTACTAACCTTTCCTCTCCCACTTTCCCCTACTCTTTCCCTAGCTTTTTCGGTTAGCCGACATTTGCGGACCACTATTTCTCGATAGAACTGTCTAAATAAAGAAAAAAATAATAAGAAATTTTAATAAATTCAATATTCCCAAATTGAAATTAGTGAAGGTAAGCTGATGCAAAGCGATCTGTCTCAATTGGAGAGAAGTCTTATTTGACATAACTTTTTTCTTTCTTTTTTATAGAATTTCTAACTTATAATTAAACTGTGAAATTGGCGAAAAAATTAGCTAAATTAAATATAAAAGTCAGTTCAAGAATTTTATACCAAGAAAATTTTTTATCTTGTTTCACTTCCACGCTTTAGTTAACCGAGAGCTTAATTTTTTCCGGCATGTCAAACCAATTAAATTAACAAACAAAAACTAAAATAGTTTATCTTTTTCTCAAAAATTATCCGTAATTTGCTGTTATTAAAACTATGGGTCCAAAATTAAAAATGAGCAACTACATACTATATTTATCTATGGAAACTAAACTTCTTTAAAAAATGGGTTCTTTCGATGTTGATTGCAAAAAGTTGATCGATTACTCTTGAAGGGCGATGTTCAACTTGGTAAAAATCACAAATAAAACTACTTAGTCACTCAATTTTTGAAAAAATTATTTTTTTTTTTTGACAGTTCAACCCAGAAATAGTGGTCCGCAAAAGTCGCACTACGGCTTTTTCTCGCCCACACCAATTGCCTCCTTCCCCATTTTGAGGTGCTTTTCCCCTAACTTTTGGTCCCAATTTTCCGCCTCTTTTCTCCCCCACCTCTCTTTCTTTGGTCATTCCTTCGCATTTGTCAATTGCCACCATTGTGCTGCTAAAAGATAATTGCGCCCATTTATTATTTGACCACGCCAACCCAATGCCAAAGACTGAAGAAATTCCATTTGAAACATTCGCGAAACATTCGACCAAAACAAAATCCGCCAATCAAAAGACAAACGAATGAACAGATGGAATGATTGGGTTGCTCTGCTCACTTTCCCGACTTAAAAGCTTTAAATGACACCATCAGTCACAGTTCGGACATTTTGACAAAATGCCAAAAAAGGCATTGCTCGGACAACGAATGGCCGTTTCACTGTGAGATTTGGGAATATTTTCAGGGATTACCCTCATTACAGGACATTGGTCCGCTTTTTAGGAATGGGGAGGGGGAAGACGGTGGACACACTGAGCAAACCAAAGGATGGATTTGTGCCGGTGAGGGGGGGGGCATCTGCCGGGGTTCGGATTTGGCCACTCCTCCGCCCATTTCTCCCAACAGACATGACCAATGGTACACCTCGAAATTAATTGCCTCCCCTCTATTGGCCAATGCTTTTCGGCAAAGTCTCCCCCCCCCACTCCCTTTTTTCTGCTATTCATTGACATGCAACTGCCGGTGAGATGAATTTGTCATCAAATTCGAACCCAAAATCCGTTACTTACGGAAATTTGAAACCGAAAATTGAGAAAGATTCAAAGTGATGGTCGAAAAAAGATACCAATAAAAATGATTTATTTAATTGTAATTTTTCCGTCTTGGCCATGTCTATAATAATTCCTAATCAATACTCGCCCTTCTCACTCACTCACTCACCCGCTTTTGACCCCTTTCTCCGCAACGATTCGCGCCGATTCGTTGGTGATTTCGCGTACTGATCGGTCCTTAGATTTGGCTCTTTCAAAGATCAAATAGAGCGGGAAACAGATGATCTGCAGAAAAGGAGTTGCTGAAAAGGTGCGAAAGGGCACAAAAGGACATGCCAAGCAGCAATTGTTGAGCCACATGAGAAGAAAGGGCGGGTAAAAGTGATCGGAAGCGGTGTTGAGCAGAGAGAACTTCAACTGGGAGCCGTAACCGGTGGAAATGGCCACGCAAAGGACGACGAAACAACTCCAAAACAGTCGACGGCGCGGACTGTCCCGGGCGATGGGGGGACGGACCGGGCGAATGCCATCGTCCGACTGCTGGTGAGAAGGGTCAGAAGCCGATGCGGAACGGCAAGCCAAGGGACGGCACATCGGAGAGGAGGGATAATGGGAGGAGGGAAGGGCCTTTTTTAACAATGTTGGCATTGGAAAAAGAAAAAACGGAAAAATAAAATGAAACATTTAAATTTAAATGCGAAAAATGAAAAAAATTAATAAATGGGAGAAAAACTTTAAAATGCGAAAGAAAAAGGAAGAAGGCTTATTCAGATTAAAGAGTTGAACATTAATGGAGAAATATTTATTGTAAAAAAAGGGGTAATGATTTTATCGGATGATCAATCGGTGGAAATAAAAGGGGGGGGGGGGGAATTTGTCGAAGTTATGAACGAATGTGCTGATAGGAATGAATGAACCCTCGTAAAAATATGTAATTTAATGTTTAAAAAGGGAACAAAGGGCGGAGGAGGGAAATTTCACTGTTTGATCAGAAACAGCTGAACCTTTCTCTGATCAGTTTATGAGGGATTTAATTTTATAATGAAACTAGGCAGATTTTAGTACATAAAAAAGAAACTTTCGAATGATAAAATTAGAAATTTGCCATAAAAAGCCTTAATAAAATAATGTCACTAATTGACAAATGACGCAACGCAATTACGTAGCGAATTTCTCATGAGAACAGTTCCAATTTTGAGCTTTTTGCCATTTGAAATAATATTCCGTTGGATTATGGCATTTTATAAGTGAGTCATTTGTCACAAATTCACACAAAAAACAAAACCAAATTAGCAATGGTTTAAAATATTAAGAAATTATGTTTATACGCAAAATTAGTGAAATGACGAAAATGTTCTGCTGGTAATTTCTTAGCGTACGAAAACAGAGCGCACTTCTTCAAACTCAAGGACAGATAAGCCTATCTCCAAGGACAAGGACAAAGTGATGATTTCAAGGACACTGAGAGAATTTGGCATTTAATGAATTATGATAATTTTGGTTTCAAATTTTGTGTACATAAATTTTTTAAAGAAAGACTATGAAATTTATAATATAAAGCCAAAAGTCAGTCAAATGGCAAAATTTTCGGTAGAGAATAAATATAAGGCATAATTATTGCTAATTAAAAATGGAATTGGGGGGGCATTTTGGCCAGCACCACACATAACATTCGTCGAATTCATCCGCATTTTCTCTCCGCATTTTCCCTTTTGCCCAATTTTGCACATTGACCGCCGCGCAGCCCCTTAAAATGCCCATTAAAGGCATAAAATAGAAATTTCGATACAATTTTCTTTGATTTTGGTAAATGCCATTTACGTAACTTTTCCCTCTGAATTGGCATTTCATTATCATTTACCAAATTTGCAATTCAATTCTTCTGTTTCTTTTCAGTCCTTTCCCATGTTTCTTCTGTGACTTCACACATTCAAAGGATTTAAATGCCAAATGACAGCAAAGATTTGAAGATTTGCGTTGGCATTAAACAAAATGTGCCTTTTTCTTTCGTTTGGAGGGAAATCCCCGCGGGCATTGCGCAAAGGGACGGATTATAAGCACACATTAAGCATTACTCACCCCGTCACCCTTTCCTTTTTCGTTTCGCGCACTTTCAGCCAAAGGGTCGCGGGAGAGGGGGGGGGGGGGGGGCAATTGGAGGGGGGGGGGCGAAGGGGGAGGGGGTAATTTCCTTTTCATTTGAATAGTGCGTCTAATTTTACTCATAAGGGGTAAAAAAGAGAATATTGAAGAACATTGGGGAAGAGAAGCCCCGCGGGGCTTTTGAAGTGGCAAATGGGCGGGAAAGAAACATTTATTTTTATTATTACAAAAAATTGGACTGCTTGAGGTCGCGTGACATAGAAAAGCACATAAATAAATGAGAATTAAAAATTGCACCGGAGAAAAACTTTTAAACGCCCCCGGGGGGGGGGGGGGGGCTCGGTTTATGGTGTGAAAAAGCAACGATTCCCGAGGTTTTGGTTGGCCTTTGCCCTCCCCAGCCGTGTGTCCTTTGAATTTTTCATCCTTATTTGACAATTTTAGCTATGAGGACAGCTCCTCTTTGTCCAGCGGTCTTTCTGAGACATTTGACGACGATATTTCGACGGATGATCTGACCGGAAGGTAAACAAAAATGAATGAACAATTAATTATCCCTAATCCAATGTTTTTAAGTTCTTCCGATTATCTTTTGGTGTCCCCCGACAAAATGCGCCAATTTGCGCCGCCCCAAAATGGGCAAAAGCATTTTGAATTCGTTCCCTTCCAAAAAACAAACGGCGCTCACCAGCAAAAGTAAAGCGATGGAATTGGAAAGGGTTAAAGGTAAAAACGAAACGAAATGTTCAGCAATTCGATGGTCAGTGTGGCGGAAAGGGAAAGACAAAGTGCCGGCCAACTGCTGCAAAAGTGCCAAAGTGCGCAAAGGGGCTGTGCCTATTTCGGCAGTGCCGTACCGGGGAATGGACAGCCGATTGACCCGCATCGACCATCAACATCAAATGGGGTAATTAAAAAGAATATAAAACACTATAAAATTGTTTATCCAATTTGGAAAAAGCTATTTTGGCAATATTTTCCGCTCCAAGAATTTGTTGGCATTTCTGGGTGACCAATTCCAATGCTCTGAGAGCTTCAGAGAGAGAGCAAAAAAAAACTTTTCCAATTTTCCCTCAAATTTTCTTTCGAATTCAAAAAATGGCCCCTCTCTTCCATCGCTTCTCATCTCTCTTTGTCTTTCTGATGCCGTTCCTTTCCGTTGTGCTTCTCCCGTCAACTGTTTGTACCGGCTCTGACAGTGCCGCCGCGCCGTTCGACCGAAAGAATTATCCGAAAATCGATTTGCGAGTAATTAAACGCCTAATTAGCATATTAAAAACAATCCAAAATCCCCTTTTTAGCTGTTCGAGTGGCCCATTGCTTCACATTCGGGCTCGTCCGCTGAGGTCTCTTTTATCGCCGTCGACTGCTACACCCAATTGGACCGTTCTTTCATCTCGACCGATGCCGTGCTCCGTCTCAACAATTCGTTAGCACTTCGGCACCGCGCCTGTCTCTTGCGCATTCCGACGGGGACGCGGCTGACAGTGACCGAAATGCAAACGACCAACAGAAAGGTAAATAAGTGATTGGAGAGAAATTGGAAGAGAGAGAGAAAGAGAAGGAGAACAGAGAGAGAGAGGGAGGGGAGAAGAAAAGAGAGAGAGAAGGAGAAGAGAGAGAGAAAGAGAAGGAGAACAGAGAGAGAGAGGGAGGGGAGAAGAAAAGAGAGAGAGAAGGAGAAGAGAGAGAGAAAGAGAAGGAGAACCAAATTTAGGACAAAACCAAAACTTCGGCCCATGGCACGTGCCGTGCCAACAGAGAGAGAATTTGTGGGATGAAATTACACCAAACAAAAAGAGGTAAAATTCGGAGCAAAAGGCTTCAAATGCTAATTTGAATTTCTTTTTGTGTGTGACACTTTCTTCATGATTAATTGGCCGAATGTGAAGGAATAAGAGGACAGAAAGGACAAAAGATTGAAAGGCTCAGATAAGCCATCCTCCGGAAGTTCGGAAGCAGCAGAGAATGAGGGAAAGGGAAAGAAGGGAAGGAAAAAGAGACAGATGAAAGTTGGGGAGGGGATGAGAAAGATTTACATTTTTAAGAGGCCAAAAGAGGGGGGGGGGGGAAGAAGCAATGAGATGGCCAAATTTCGTCCAAAATTCGGACAAATGAGGGAGAAATAGCAAAGCGATGGGAGGAGAGACGCGCGAGAGGAAATTGCGAAACAGCAAAAGGAAAAGAGGGAAAATGTGAGGCGAGGGCGACTGCCGGGCCAAAGTCTCCCCGAGGGGCGGAGGATGGCCCGGCGGGTCACTCTCCCGCGACACTTCCGTCCCCTCCCCCACGTCCCCCGTTTTATTCCATTCTTTGGACAGTTGGCCAAATATTATTTGCTTCGCTTGCCCAATTTGCCTTTGCTAAATTTTTTGTATTCTATTTTTTACCCATTTTCTTCCTTCCTTTCCGTGTCAGTGCTTTTCCTCTCCATCGGCGGTTGGTCATTTCGTGCCAAATTCGGCCGAAGGGAGAAGAAGCGGTTTTGACCAACAGCACCAGCAGCAGCGGCACGACCAAAGTCAGCTGTGCCAACAACAGCAGAAGCAGCCGTTGGCGTGCCAAAGGCACCCAAATGAGCAATTGTTTGCCCTGCGGCAACAGCAAAACCAACAGCAGCAAAATCAGCAGCAACAACAACAACAGCTCGACCTCTTCCGCCCTTACCACACAATCGCCGCCGCCGATTGGCTCCCGCTTCAGTACCAACAGCAGCTGAACAAAGCACAACGCCCAACTGACGCGGTTGGTTGCGCGAAGAAGCGCGGCATTTGTGCCCCTTAAAGTTGGATGACCGCCCCGAACATTTCAGCGCCGCGTTTTGTCGCCACCGCACAATTTGATGGTATTAAGCGATGACGGGGACACATTGAGTGTTGCCGCGGGGGAAGTCGGTGGAACGACGCGGGGAACACCCGGCGCAACGGCACTCCACGGGGCACAAGCGATGACTGCAAATCACTTTCACAATGGTCAGCTGGAGGGTTCTTCGTTTCCCTGTCCATCGGGTCACTTTCGATCAATTATCATTTTTCTATCATTGCTCCGATCACTTCACTCTGATTATCCAATTTCTGTCTGTCTTCCTCAGATTCGTTGCCCCGTCGGCACCCCGCCTACCACACTCACTCGCTTGACCGTCACGCCCATCTTCGGGTCCTTTCCGCCGGCGCGCGACCTCCGCCGCCTACCGCTGCGGACGATCCCTCCGCCCACCAGCAGCATTTCACCGCCAGCGCAACAGCCGCAAGTGTTTCGCGCAATTTGCCCCACCAGCGACTTCAGCTCAACTCGCTGCTGATCAGTCCGCGGCACCATTACTCAGTCAACGGATATTCGTCTTTTGCCCATCCGCAGAATGGAAATGCAGCAATTTCCACGAATTGTCAGTGATCAGAGAGGGAGAGTGAAGTGACTAACTGACAAATGAGAGAAGGCAGTTTAATGACGGAATTCAATTTTCGAAAACAAAAAAATCTTACAAAAAGTTTTCGCTCGAAAAAAGCCAAAAATTAAATTGTCAAAAGCCTCCGTCTGCCGCTGATCTGCTTAATATTTTATTAATCTCTTTGTTTTTCGCTACTAATTACCTGTCTAATTCGCTTAAGTCCCTTCCCTTATGCTAACCTTTCGTTTGGCCATTTGCCCTTACGCTTTTCCTCCGTTTCCACGCGCTTTACCTTTCAGTTCATCGCCGCAGCCGTGGCGGGGACATTTACAGCAATTGCTTTTCCTCCGTCGATGGGCCTTTGCTGCCGCCCCTCGGGCATTATGCCCCTCCGCCGCCCCCTCCGGGCTCTTCCGCTCGTTCGTCCTTTGTCTCCGGCACTGCCACCCATCAGCGTTCCGCTTCGCTGTCCGCCATGTCGCGGTCGATGGTCACTGTGTTGGAGCAGCACGAGGAGAGACAACGCCGCAGGGGGAGGGTGGAGGGGCACGAAGCGCAGCAGAGAGTGCTGGAATATGTGAGGGCATTGGCAGCACTGAACGGCACCAACGCAAACAACAACATCAACAATATCAACAACAACGCCATGGACATAGCTCGGAGTGATTGTGCCATCGACCCATTTTCAGTGGCACATCATAAAAGTGCCAAACGTTTGCACACTCAGCCGCCGTTGCCCATTCCGCCGCGGTCGCCGCATTTAATCCGTCGTACGCCCCTTTCACTGCCACGACAGTTGGAACTGAACAATAATCACGCAACGGCTGGTAAAATCAGACAAATGCTTATTAACTTGGTTAACCTATAGCTTGCCTTTTGCTTTGCTGCCTTCGCTTTTCCTCTGTTTTTCCATTTAAATTTTATTGTTTTTTTTTCAAATTTTAAATTTTCTTCCGTCCCTTTTAGGCGGCACTCTCTCTGCTAGGGGTCATGCCGACCCGCGCATTTACTCGAATTTGAAGTGCGCTAGCAGAAGCAATGGCGTTGGTTCTCCCATTCGTCCTTCCGTTGCGCAGCCCGGCTCGCAACTCTCGTTGGCTTCTTCCGTTGGTTCGGCTTATTCGACGGTTGGCCAATTAATCAAATTTCTTTTGAATCCAAAACGAATTTTCGTACAGATTGAGGAGCGATACGAGTGGGAGATCGGCAAGTTGCAGAACGAATTGGAGGCGTACCGAACGCATGTGCAATTGCTAAGCCAAAAGAACAGCGGATTCAACTGCGTCATCCAAATGTTTGACAACCGATTGCAGTCTATAATGACGGCATTGGCAAAACTGCAGCAGAAACAGAACGTAAAGGTAGTCAGTCAAAACAGCGGCGGAATGGGGTGGCACAATTGCACAACAAAAAGCGAAATTGGCACAAAAAAAAGAATGGAATGGAATGATGAAAATGGCACATTCGGTCAAAATGGCACAGCCAAAACAATGAATGGTACTGCACACATTTTGATCATCATTTTAGCGAGACGAGGTGGAAAAACTGTGCAACGAAATTGAACAATTGCGAGCGATGAGTGTGAAGGCCGGCGTAACACCGTATTGGAACACGGAAGGAGCCCAGGGTACGGTAGCGAAGGGGGGCAAAGAGGAGGAGCAACCGCAACAGAACGGACGGGGCAGCAAAAAGAGTTGGGTGAGTAACAAAGGGCAAAAGGCTTAGGGGTGCAATTTAAATTTGAAATTTAATTCTAAAATATTGAAAATAAAATTTGCAACTTTAATGAGAATTAACTCTTAATTAAATTGCAACAAATTAAGAAAAACAATGTGGACACTCAGGTTAGCAAAAGAAAAAGCAAAAGTTAGTGTGGTAAATAAAGTGGAAATGTGCCGTGTTTGGTGCTAATGGCAGTCGAAAGTCTAATGCGAACTTTACCCGACATTTACAATGTGAAAAAACCTTAAATATCGTCTGAACAAATAATTAGGCAACAATTTATTATTAATTTTTTTGTTGTCACTTTGGTGTTTAGTCCGATAAATAAATGAATACTTAATTAATTAATTGTTAATAATAAATTCTGTTCTGCTACCGTTCAGATTCGAAGTTCGTTCAGCCGCGCCTTTCACAAAGGCAACAAAAAGAGCAAGCAGCAACAGCAGAAGGAGAACAACGACGCCGCGGACAACAACTCGCTCAATTCGTTCTCCTCCTTCGCCCATTCCAATATCCCGTTGCCATGGTCCCTTTGGCATTCATTGGTCTGTCCAACTTTGTTCAGTTTGGTCCCCTCCGCCATGTCAAAACATCGGTTGCGCTGAGCACGTGGAAATGGCACTTTTGCAGCGCGAGTTGGACAACAGAGAGTTGGCATTGACCGATGTGCAATTGGACGCACTGGACAAGGCCAAAGAGATTGACATTCTGCGGGAGACTGTCAACAGACTCCAGGTGGGTTACGGTGTCTCAATGTACGATAATTTTATTTTTACAGTAACCCAAACGGCACATAAGTTAATTCTTGGTTTTATGCCTTTTCTGTTTAGCATGAAAACAAACTGCTCAAGTACAACTACTCCCTCTTGGAGCGCAAAGTCCGCTCGGGTAAGGGTTGCCAATCGTCGAGTCGTATTGCTGTCAGCACGTGTTTTGACGAGGATTGCATCCGAGCCCATGGGCACGTGCCGCTCAGACTGTGCCACGAATGCTCCGTCCATTTGCGTGCATTTTTGTTGAAGGTGCTCGCTGAGGCTAGCGAACAGCTTGCGCCCCCCTACGAATTCGCCGCCTCGTCGCCCTCCAGCGGCGATATTTCTGTCAACACGACGACCACCGGCAGCAACAACTCCGCCGGCGGTGCCACACCGTTCACCTCCCCACCCGCCGATCTCGCGGCCACAAAATCGGTGAACCGTTGCAGCTTCGCCTCCTCCACGACGACTTCGTCCAAACGTATGCCATTTGGCCATTTTCCTATTTTCTGACCCTTTCCCATCTCGGCGTTTTCAGGCTCTTCCCACGGCGCTTTGTCCACGGCACTGCCCTCAGCCAAGGTCGTCCTCTGCGTTGACTTGAGCGGGCGTGTCGACTCGCTCAGTCACGCGGTGCCCCCCGTGCCCTCCCACTCGCTGTGCCCCATCTCTCGTGCCAACTCCGGCTCCTCCTCCACTCTGTCCTCCCAAGCTTCGTCTAGCTTTGGCAGTGTTCTGAGCGGTGCTGCAAAAACGGGCGGAAGTGCTGCGCGGAGAGAATTGACCATTGGGTATTTGCCGTTGCCCATTGGGCCAACAACAAATTGGAAGGACTTGGACCAGCAGTTGGGACTGATGCTGGAGGAGTACCTCCGTAATCCCTCTTTGGCATTACCTCTGATCATCTGATCACCCAATTTTAGATCGGATTGACCCTGACCTTTCCTTGGGCGTCGACTCCTACTCGAGCATCATCGGATACCAAATCCATCCCACGCAGCAGCAGTCAGACTTGGGAAGACACTCAGACATCTTTTTGAACCGTCGCAAAGCATGCGTTGCCGAGATGGAAGAAAGGCAGAACCAATCGGGCGATAATTGTGCCGAATTGGACGAAGTATTGCCAATTTTATCACCGTCGGAAGCGCTGCAGCCGGGCACACTGATCAGAATACGGCTAAGAGGTGAATATTGATCATTATTCACTGATCGGTGATGATCACTCATTGCTTTCCAATCACTCCCCCTCTCCATTGACAGGCGTTGCCCAACATTCGGTGGATGCTTTGGTGTTGGAGAGTCTTTTCCCGCGCCATTTGCTCGAGCAGTTGCTCTACCAACTCGAACAACATCGCCGTCTGCTGCTGTTCGGTCCAACGGGAATTGGTATTTTGGTCTTTTTAGTGCTAATAAATGACTAATGACCCCTAATTAATAGGGAAGTCAAATTTGGCACGTCTTTTGGCCAAATATTTGCTGATGCAACATGAACGGAACAACATCAACAATAATAACAGCTCGAACATTTCGAAGGCGTTGGTGGACATTCGATTTCCAATGGAAAATAATTCGTCCGGGGGAGGCGAAAGGGAGGAAAGTCAGCAGAATCAGCAGAAAGTGCAGCAGGTGAACGGAGGGAGGAGGAGAGGCAGTTAATGAGTGATAATTAGCAACAAAATGGAAGAAAAAGCATTAAAAAGCTTTCTTAAATTACCACAATTAAGGTCAAAGAACAGCTGATCACCGCACTTCGGCCCGCATCGAACGCGGCCGTGCTAATGATGGACAATTTGCAGTGGAAACGGTTGGACATCGTTTTGGAGGCGTTCGACAGTAGTTGCGTGGTCGGTGAAGACGCCCTTTCTCGGGCGGGGCCATCGTCCGACGGCAGTACCAACGCGTCGCCCTTTGTCATTTGCACGCTGAACCGCACTTGTGTGGACCAAAGCCCGGTGCAGCAGCTGCAACTGCACCACAACTTCAGGCTGTTTGCGCTCAGCTACAAAATGGACGCTGTTAGCGGTACGAAATTTGGGGGGACGCGGACGGCTTAACACTAATCAATTGATGTTTATAAATGGTCCAATTAGAAGTGATTGGCTTGGTTTAAAGGTTGTAGCCCTCGTTCAGGCTATTTGGGCCGGTACCTTCGTCGTCGACTTGCCGAGCATGAGCTGTCCTCCTCCGTCCTCCCGTTGTGCCCTCCTCCGCCGTGTCCTTCCCCAGCCGACCCCGTCGAAAGTGTGCTGCATTTTCTCGGTCGTTCTCTCCGTGCCATTAATGAGTTCATCGAGCGGGCGGCAACAGGCGGGCCGGACGTAAGTGACTTGTCATATTATATTTATTCTAACTAAGTCATTAATTACTTTTAATTAATACCAAATTCAAAGCGAAAAGTGACATTTAAGAGTGATTAGACACTTGAAATTTGTCATCATCAAATCAAAGTTTAATTACGAAATCATCAATATTAGTCAATAAATTAACAGTTGACACTTGGGCCCCGCATTTTGCTGCAATGTCCGCTGAACAGTGACGAGGCCCAACTTTGGTTCGTACACTTATGGAACGACAAATTGGTGCCGTACATGCGCAAAGTTTTGGCCGAAAGTGAGGCACCATTCGCATAGGAATTGGCCAGCAGAGAATATTTAAATTAATTCTTTTTAGGTAAGTCTCTCTCAGTGCCATCGCTTGAGGTGGGAGAAGGCAAAGCAAGTCATTTGGCCAAAGACCCAACCGACGAAATTGGCACTTTTTGGCCATGGACGAGCGGAAAGGGCCAATTGTTGAAAATTTGTCACTGATTTGAAATTCACTCAAAAACTTTTCCCTTCACAATAATTGTGCTTTCATTTCTCTGTGTTTTTCATTCTTTGTTTTTTCGTCATTTTTTCATTTTCACAAAAAATGGCTCATTTATCATAAAAATAAACAATATACATAAATATTCTTGTGAATGTTTTATTTTTTTAACTTAAACCCTTATAAAAATATTTAGCTGTTCAGGGTTAAAACCGAACATAAATCATTTTATTAAGCTCAATCCGTTGACATTAAGATTTATTTATTAATTTAAAAAAGAATTGAATTTCAAATGACCCAACCAACCGTAAAAAGTTGGTTGGTTGGTTTTCTAATTTTTTGGTACTTTTCCATTTAACGGAAGTCTTATTTAACGAAATTATTAATTGATCAGATTTGACGTTACCTGTAAATTTTGCAAAAAAGAAAAGACAATTCCTTTCTTTTGTTTGTGTAAAGTGGAAAATCATGTGAGCATATTTTAAAAATATTTACATTTTTTAAATTTTGTGCTTAATTAGTCATTCATTCATTTCCTCGTCACTCAGTCCATCGTTAATGCGTTTGGCTCTGTCCGCCACTTTTTTTGCAATTCGTTTGTTCAATGGCATTGCTTTGTCACATAAATGGCACCGTTTGCGGCACACTTTGGCCATTTCCTCGTAATAGGGCTGAAATGTGCAAATTTGAATTCGAATTTTGAATCAATTGTGATTAAATCTGAACAAATCACACACATTCACTTCCAAGTGATCGGGCGGTGGCGGTTCGCACGAACTTTCATCGGCGATCTGACAATCGTTGGTCAGATCAGCACATTTTGCTGTGGGGAAGGGTGATCACTTCAATCATTTCCAAATTAAATATTTATTTCCTACGTGTGCAGAATTTGCAAGTGCGTGCGCACTTTTGCATGTCCTCCTCGAACTCCTTCTGGTCGCACATGTGCCTTAGTCCGATGCATCCGTCCTGAGTGTCCGCGCACGACAGCAAAAGGCGGGGGCGGACACGGAAGGACAATTTGTGCAAGGTAAGAAAGAGGGGGGGGGGAGACAAAACGGGTTAATCACCGCAATAAAAGCTGGGGAAAATGGTAGATCTGGGAGGTAATCGAACTGGATCCCTTAGCAAGACGGGATCCCGCGCGAGATTTTAATTTTCTGGTTCTAAATCGTTCTCGACCTCCGGTGCGGCAATCGGCTTGTCACCCAACCCAGTGCTGCTTTACATGCCATCCCATTCGCCCTTTCCTCTTTATGCCTCCGCTTTAAAAATTTTTAACAGTTCGCTGGCTCTATCTATCCTTACACTGTTCAATTACTGAATCCACAGATCTTCACCACTCTGACCCGATGAGCGAACTTTACCAGCGGAAGGTCACCCGCGCGCGACAGTCTCTCAACGAGGATGCCAACCCGAATCGTCGCCACAGCCGTGCTCCTTCAACTCGCAGCACACTTTGCAGTGATGTGCACACCTGGGATCCATTTCCTTTCTTCTTCTGTCCATCGCCTTCTCACCCGTAAACCGCTTCCTTCAACCCGGGCAAGTCGCAATTGCGCGGCCGCCCGTGCGAATTTGTGTCGCGCGAGGGGAACACTCTCTCGCAGAAATCTTTCGTCTCTCTGTTCTGGCAAACTGTCGCAATGGGCAGAAAATTGCCGTTTTTGTCCTGCAAAGCATTTTTCATTTACCTTGCTTCGCCTCATTTTCTTCTAACCTGACAGCGCAGAAGTTCCAATGTGCTTTCGTTGCCTCTTTGGCGTTTCCGTTGCCCCTCTCCCTCTTCTTCTTCCCCCTCCTCTTCTTCATCTTCTTCCTCCCTTCCTCTTTCCTTTTGCGCTTCCGTTGTCCCTTCCCCTCTTCTTCCTCCTCCTCTTCTGGCCGGTCGTCTGTTGCTTCCGCCCTCGAGGCGTTCGTCGCGCATGTCGGAGAAGTCGGCGATGAGTGGCGGCGGTGACTCCGTTTCTGGCACAAGCGATCAGCAACCACAGAACGGCGATGCCACCAGTGCCATCGTTGATGTGGCCGACCTTGCAACGGCGCAACTGCAGCAGCCGACGGCGCAGTGCCAACGGCGCTGCTCCCTGGCGGTGCCCCCGCTGCTGCTGCCCACTCTGCCGCAGTTGACCGCGATGAACTGCTCCCCGTCTGTCTTCTCGCTTTCTTGTACGTCTTCGACCCGCCACTGTGTGTCTGTCGTTGTCCCCACTTTTGGCTTGCTTGTACAGCCCATCTCTTTTGAATGCCGGCCAAAAAAAGTGCCAATGACAGGGCAATAATTTGCCATAATTTTACTCTGAGCATTTTCAAAGTAATTGAAATAAATTGAAGAGAAAAATTGGAAATAAAATTAACGGTTAAAAGCTGAACAATTCGACAAAAATCCCATCAATTATTACGCAAGCAAATGAATTAATGGCAGAAAGTTTCCAAATGTTTGAACAGATTTTATGGGTGAAAAATTAGAAATAAAAGATAAATTTGAAATTACAGAGAATTATTCAAATTTTCATTGTCCAATTTTTTTTTTTTGCTAATGTGTGTTTTCGGCACTTTGTCCCTTCCGCTTGTTGCGACATGCCAAATTCGGAGAGGTGCATCAATGGGGACAAGTTTTTTGTTAAAAGGTCTAAGTGCCAATGTCTTACTCTTCCAATGACCAACAGCACAGTCTTTATTCTGGTGTCCAATGTTCAGGATACAATGGGCGACCCCCCAACCCGATTCGGTCTCGGGAACAGAGACTGATGAGCGGGAGCCCCGGGCAAGACTGAGAGAGAGACAAGAGGCGGATGAACACTTATAAAGAGTCTCGATTAGTGAAAAGAAGGACCGCCCCCGGGATGACATTGATGGACGAACAATGATCAGAGGATGAGAGAGAGAAAAAGAGAAATAAGAAATTAAGTATATCACTGCCATTTGTCCCTTTTCATTGAGTGCGGCAACTGTTCCCCCCCCGTCCATTGCTCCGCTTTTCTTTCCATGTTTTTGCGGCTAATTCAATTCATTTGCCATCCATCCGATCGATTGTTTCCTTTTCCCAATTAATTCCTCCGTTTTTCCATTGTTTCGATTGATCATTCCCTCGGTTTTCTTCATCGTTTTGTCTTTCATCACTGCTTCTTTTTTCTGATGATCGATCTCTCTTCTCGTCTTCTCATCCTTCCAAATCCCAACAATTTCTCTGCGCATTGGAAGGGTCGGAAATTGTTCGGTTTTTCCATTCAGGTCCGCCAATTCTCATTTCGGCATTATGCCAATAAATTACCTTTCCCTGGCTTAGCTCTTCTTCAGCGTCGCATGCATTGCGTGCACATTGGTGGACATTGTCCAAATAATGCTCGGAATCGCCGCTTATTTTTACCCGATTTGGTTTCGTCGAACGCCCTTTTATCGTCAAATTTTGCAAGTACAGTATAACAATTGGTAGAAATATTACCATATTCAATTTCACAAAGAAAAGTGATCGACACAAGTTCAACCTGTACTACAACAGTTCAATACTCGTTTGGCTCCTTATGTTTTTCACTCACATTCTGTCGACCGGACTTTCCATTATGAGTTTACAGGTTGCAGAACAAGCAAAAAATGAGTCTTTAGCACTAATGCCTGACCAATTAATGCTAATTAAGCTGCGACGGCCCCATTTGTTTGTGCTTCAACTCGTCGTCCTTTTGCTCATCGTTTTTTCTTTCTTGACCATTTTTTCGGTTTCCGCTACAATAAGGTGTGCTGATATGTGTGTTCATTCGTTGTCAGTGATTTGATTAATCATCTTATCGTATGATCAATCACTCCAGTTACTAATTAACTCCTAATTATGTCTTTATTTGGCTTTGCTTTCCCTTTCCAATTTCTTTTTTTCTTTAGTGTTGTCAGTGATGACTCAATGTTGGTCTCGTGCGTTCTTTCACTTTTCCTCTTTCTCTTTTACGGGTTAATTAGCAATTAATGAATTAGTTTGTTCATTCACTGCCTTTTCAGTCTGTTTTTGGCCATTTCCGTCGTCTGTTTCCAATTCCTTTTGTCCGAATATGAGGAGATCCAACGGATTTTGGCCAAGTCAAAGTCAGTGCATTTTAAGGAGAAAAGGCGGAAAAAGTAAGCAAATTCAAACAAAAAATATTATAAACATAAAATGCCATTGATCAGTTTGTTTTATACATTAATTCTCTGATAAATTGTCTTTTTGATTTGATCATAAACAAAACAACTTCGTCGTAAACCAATAGCCAGAAGATGGTTGGCTCCCAATCTTATGTCATGCCTTTTATTCCTTCGGTCGTTTTTCGGCACTTTCTCCCGATTCCGTCGATTTTCGGCACTTTCTCCATTCTCTTCGATTCCGTCGTATTTCGGCACTTTCTTCCGTCTCCTCTTTCTCTCTTTGTCATTGCCTCGCTCCCTCCTCCTCATTCGATTCCATGCTTCTCATTCTTCGTCCAATGCTTGCCATGTTCGTCCTCCTCATTTCCCTCCACCGTTCGTTTAGTGCCGAAAGTGATTCGGTCCGTTTGAACAAGGGAATGGCCGAGAAGCGTCTCCGTCTGGCCAAGTGCCGGTGGTGCAGCGGAACGGTGCCTAACGGAGGCGACACGCTCGAGGGAGAGGTGCAATTGGCCGACGCGGTCCTCTTCCGCTTGGCATTGTGCGTGTGGTCGCTCTGCTGCAAGTTCGGGTTTGACCCATGCACGGGCGAGGAATGCGACGTCATCGACAAAGGTCGCAGTTCAGTGGCGGCTGGATCAGTGATCAAAATCAGCGGGGTGGTGGGCAACGACGGATCGTTCTCATTCGCATCGTTCTGCCGACAGACGGCATTCAGCCGCTGGTGATCCCTTTTCATCGGAGGGGATGACGGCGTGGAATGGCATTTTGATCGGGGCCGTGATTTCCTTGGTAGCGAGTGAACACGCACTAAACATATATCAATATTGTTTTAATTGTTTTCAATTATATTTGCCAGTTGCTTCCCCCGAGCGTTTGTCCTATCCCCACTGATTATGACCCCCTTTCCCCCCGAGGGGTGCCATTTCCCACTGACCTTCCCCAAGGGCTTCGCCTTCAGCCGCTCCTCCCCCGCCTGCTTCTGATGAGGTTGCTTCGCTGTCCCTCCTTGTCAATAGCTTCTTCTCCTCTTCGTCCGTTTCCCTTCCGCCGTTTTCGTCGCCGCGCGGTAAAATTCGTCCGAACAGTCCGAGCAGTTTGGCCGAGAATTTTCTGCGCGCCTCATAGCTTTGTTTGCCCACCGGATAAGTGAGCACCTGCGGTGTGTTCTGCTGGGCCATTAAATGCGGCACCGAATCGGTACTGAATCCGCCAAAGCGCAGGTCGAAATAAGTGTTGGAATAGAGGGAGTCCAAGTCGTTGGCACTACAACTGTTGTTTTCCGTCCGTGAGGTGGTCAGCCCGTTGATCTCGGAGGTCGACGTGGA